>WEKY01044849.1:300088-321257 GCA_013390045.1 Picathartes gymnocephalus
GTGCCGGGCGCGACGCCGCGGGGGGAGCGGGGGCAGCGGGGTGGCGGCGGGGCTGCACCGGGAGCCAGCGCCGCCCGGGCCGGGGCTGCTCCGCTCCCTGCCCGGCTGTGAGCCCAGCGGTTTTCTCCTGGCCGAGGAACACGTTGTGGCCGTACTGTTTAACGGCGGAGCAGTTGCACCATGGATTGAATCCATTGAAGGGTCTGGAGCACAAGTCCTGCGAAGAGCATCAGAGGGTGCTGGGGTTGTTTGGCCTGGAGAAAGGCAGGCTTAGTGGGGCTCTTAACACTCTATACAACCACCTGAAAGCGGGTTGTAGCTGGGTGGGGATCACGCTCTTCTCCAGGTAATCAGCGACAAGGCAAGAGGACACAGCCTCAAGCTGCACCAGTGGAGGCTTAGGTTGGATATTAGGGATTTCTTCACAAAAAGGGTGATTAGACATTGGAATGGGCTGTCCAGGGAGGGGGCAGAGTCACCGTCCCTGGAGGTGTTTAAGGAAAGACTGGACGTGGCACTCAGTGCCCTGGTATAGTTGACAAGGTGGTGTTCAGTCACAGGTTGGTCTCAATGATCTCAGAGGCCCTTTCCAATCTTAATTGATTCTGTAATTCTGTGGAGCTGATGCTCATCCATTTCTTCCATGGTCCAGTTCAGTTGAGAATATCCACTTTTCTGGTGGGGCTCTCAGCAGAGCTGGAGGGTGGTGAGCAGCTGTAACGTGTGTCTGGGAGTCAGGGATGGAAGCACATCCCTGTTAAGTGTGATGATCTGTTTCATTGGCTTATCCTGTGGAAGTACATCTGATGGGACAGCAAGTCACTGGCTTAACCTGAAGAAGTGCCGAGGTCATGGCCTGGAGGAATGGCCTTTCTGTGTAATGTGCTGAGAGGAGAAGGGCTTAGGAAGTCCTGAGAGCAGGCACTAATTCTTCTAGTAGTAGTACTCTGCCCAAGTCACCCAGCCCTAAAGATCTTGGCTTTCCAGATAGATAGAGAAGAGATGGGGTTGAGTTTCTAAAATAATATAAATTGAAGGCTTGTGTTCTGTGTATAGAGCAAGTAATGGAGGTGTTCCCTATTTCACATTTCTGATGGGAAAGAAACCCAGATCCCAGAGGTGTAAAGAATTCATGTACATGTAGAGCCGTTAAAAAATGATGGGTTTGTGGGGAAAATAAGGTCTACAGCCAAGTGAGGCAGGATCTGAAAGCCTTGTTGATAGAGCACTTACTGACCAGTGGACTGGATCACAGTGAGAAGTCTGCTTGCAACATACGCTGCTAGAAGAGTGGATGAGCAGATGGAAGAGGATGCCAGTGAGCTCCCTGACATGGCCAGTGTATTCAAGGAAACAAATGATTATTTGGAAGTTTAGGCCAGTTTAGAGTTTACTAACGACTACAGCAAGGACTTTAATTGTAAGATTTAGGAAGAAGATGAAAGGATTGCAAATAGCTGAGGAAGTAAACTATGTACGAGTGTGGTAGAGCTAGATGGAGAACTTGGGAAAGCACAGGCCTCAGACCAACCAGCAGGTTTTCTGTTTCTGGTGTGCTGACAGAAGTTGCATTTGTTCATTTTTGGGATGAATTTTTTGGTTAGAAATGATCACATCTAAAACTGTGCCATAAATTGAGGAATGGCTTGCTGGGTGGATTAGCACCCAAACAACCCTTTGATGCTTCTGTCCAGGTGGTTTTTTTTGTACAGCCTGCTCCTAATAACAAACTCTGATGAAGACAGCTGAGCAAAAAGAAGGAACATGTTTAGAAAGAGAAAGCTGCTTCTTCTTTTCCCATAGATTTCAGAAACATAATCCACTCTGTGATATTGTGCTTACTGGAATAATGGATGCAGAACTGCAGAAATGGACTTCAGAGAAATAAAAAGTTTCCCTGATGACTGGGATAGCAAAAAATTTTTGTGACTCATATGTGCTCACTAATGCAGCCATATGAAAGCATTCTATGCAAATTAAAAGGTTTCTGGTCAGAACAGGTAAGCTAGCAGTTTAGAAAATGGAATACTTAGTAGGAAGTGAGATGGGCACAAGCATCATTTGAGAAAGGGAATTTTGAAGTCACAATTGATTTTAAAACAGATTACCATTTCAGGGTAGAGGAAACCTTAATCTAAAAAAAAGATTGGGGCAAAATGCTCCTGCGAGAGACACGAAGTTTAGTAAGCCGAAGAGTGTTTCTGTGACTGCACAGGGCACTATATTTTGTGTACACATGAGTGTGTTGGACATTCTTGGGCTCAAAACTTGTATAATGAAGAAGCAAGGGTGTGTGGTGCTAGTGCAGACTCAAATAATATGAGTTCTTGGCCAGATCTGAAATTGATTGCATTGCGCTCGGGGAGGAAGGGTGGGGCCCTAGCCACCTTGGTGGGCTGGGGGGCTCGGATTCTGCAAGAGATGCCTTACTGCAACACAGTGTCATGGTATAAAAGGAAGGGTTCCGTTTTCTCTCTTTGCAGAACAACACCTCTGGGAGCAGGCTGAGCTATTCCGTTTCTTTTAGATGGTCTGTGGAATAGCTATTAAATGGTCAATACGAGCATAAAATACACCTGTCATTTTTTATGTTTGAGTTTGAGGAAGAACCTCAGTAAAAATCATGTTTTGAGTTCCTAAAGAGAGATGAAGAGATTGGGGCTATACTTAAATTTCTGACTCCTAGCCCCCTTGTGTAACTGTCCTGTTGGCCCAAAAATGCTAATACATACTAGCACAGACACAGAGATTCCAGACTAAAAGTGACACAGGCAATCTAGTTTGGATGGTTACCCTTTGCAAATACAAATAAACCTTTACAAAATGATTTGGCTGTTAGAATGCAATTAGTTTAGTATTTAAAAGAACATCAGCCTGTGATGAATTGTAATTGTTACTGGAAAATTAGATCCACAACCAAAGAAGAAGAGTCAGATTTGATTTCCTGAGCTAAGGGCAAGGCTGTTCAATTTAACTGTAGAGGTTGTCTTTCCTGCTTCTTAAAACTGATTATATTATTGTTTGCTATTGTGTTTTAGATGATGCACAAGAAACACAAACTGCATTGCAGGTACTGTAAAAAAAACATCCTAATGAAGGATAGATAATAAAAAAACAACATTTGGAAGGAGCAATAAAAGTATTAAAGAACTGTCCAGCCAGTATTTTAGTTCCTTCTAGCAAAGAGGCTGAATACTCAGGAAACAGCTCCCAACAGCCTATCTTCTATCCCCACAGTTCATTTAGGAAGGATGCAGTCAGAAGGAATTAAATCATACCTCAAAGTCAAAGGGTGAATTAAAGCGCTTTCCAGATTTTTCTGTTTATTCTCATCAGAATTCTCCCTTGTACACAAATTCCTTTCCATAGTAGTTTAAGTGACCCATCCTGTCTACAGTATATTTTAAATAGCACATCAGAGGAAGGAAGGAGAAGATGCATTTTGTATATATCTCTTCATGTGTATCTTTCTAGCAACAGTTGAATATTTTTCTACCTAGTTCATCTCTTCAATTCAAAATATAAGACAGGACCACCAATACAAATTTTGTTATTCCTGTACTAATCAACAATACTGGCATGCTAACAATGCCTAAAAGTCTCCCCGAGTAACTGTATGAGAACACATCTTCCCTTGTTAGTCAGCCCTCAAAGCTGCCAAGGCATCTTGGATACAGCTTGAAAAGCACTTAAGAAACACCAGAAATATCATTGCATGAATGGCTTTGTAAGTGCTGAATACTGAGTGGTTTGGAAATAAACATGTTCATTGCTGAATTCTTTAACTACTGCGAGTAGTAGTAATTTTTAAGCCACACATGATCACACCTGTAAATTAATGTTAGTCCACTCTCTTCATTCCTTGACTGTTAGATGCTCCCAGAAGAGACAGAGCTTTGGCCCTATTAAAATTAATGGTGAAACTCAAACAGGGACATATTGATACGTAAGAGCAGCATACAGTATGGCTATTTGCATATGTGTCTTTGGATAGACCCTTCTTCTGACAAGGAAACCTTTTCCTGATCATTCAGAAACACTTTTTACTCCAAAAACTATTTGAAGTAAAATAATATTGTCATTTGTCCTTTTTTTCTTGCTCTTTTTTCATGCAGGATTTTTTTTTTTAAAAAATCCATTTTTAGTTTTAAAATATCTGAGCATATGTTTTGTGTGAAAACATTCAGTCTGTGCATTGCTTGGGAACTCTTCACTGTGAACTTTAATCTGAGCACTCAGCGTTTTTAATTTGAACTATGCAATTGCACATCTGACTCAAATGGAGCTATTTCCGTTCCCTGGCTCCATAGCTTGATTTATGCCTTATGGTTCTGTTTTCATCCAAAATCAATTTCAGTAGAATCTTTACCTATGCAGATAAAATTGCAGGAGGAAGTGCTTTATGTTTAAGCTACAAATTTGAAATACATCTTCTGAAAATATTCAATAGTTCTGAGCTGATTAGAAAGCTTTTGTCCAGGAAGTGGGAGTTTCAGGTTTTCTTCATCTCCCTACAGGGTTTTAAACTCCAGCCCAGACTATGGCTATTAGGAGTAGAGGGGAGTGTTTATCTCCTTTGGCTGAAGTTATTTTGCTTTGTTTACAGGCATTAAAGATTCACCACAAGAGGAAGGGAGAAAAAGCAGGATCTGATGGATTTAATGAGAGTGTGACATTGAGGATAGTGGGTGGTCTGTGTTCTAGTCCTGCTCCAGGAACAAGGCAAATGTGCTCAATAGCAATCAGGTGTAAAAGCATAAAAATACACGTGTGAAGGGACTAGAAATCTGTTGTCCCTCTTGCCCATCTAAATTCCCAGCCATTGGGAGTCATTTCTTCCTACTCTTTTCCTTTAGAAAGAAAATCCAGAAATTTAGTAAGGAATCTCTCTCAGTCTAATATGCATACTTTCATATGGTAATATACTGTTCAGTGGCACAGCTTGACACATTTGTCTGTACCCTGAGTTCCATGTCATTCGTTTCCTCATGTTCAGCTATGTTTCTAACACCCAGGGAGCTCTTTGCAGGGCTTTCTATCCCAGTGCCTACAAAGTTTCTCTTTTGTCTGACTCTTTATTTCCTTTTAAGTATGTTGCACATTCTCAAAGTGTCTTGTTATTCATCCCATCTCCTGGTTTATGCTGAAAGCTTTTAAATACGTTTTGATGATGCATAACAGCAATATAATGAGCCTAATAGCATGCTATTGATTTTCATTTGAAACACTGACATTTGAACATTTCAATAGCCTTTTAACAGCGTGTATATTTAATGTGATTCAAAGACAAGGCAAATGCAACAAAATATGTCTCTACTAAAAAAAGTCACAGTCTCTATTTCCTGATCCTCTTTCCCCCTTTCCTGCAATCTTTTTGGCAATCATCCACATTGGAAGTATATAATTTTCAGTGTTTTTAAAAAAGTAATAATACTACTAATAATTTTATTTTGTCATACCATAATACTTGGTACGAGAAAATAAAAGGGAAAACCACAGACTTTCAGTATCCAGACACAGCTTTGCTTATCTACTCTGATCACATTGAAGATATTAATGATCCACATCCAGTGAGTGCTGCCAGAGAATGCAATGTGTTAGCTCTGGAGTGAACTGCCCAAGGATGCCCTCTAGACTGTTCTCACGCTCATTTTGTGAACTAAGAAACACAAAAAGGAAAATGCCATCAGCAAACATACACATCAGCATAAGATAAGACAGCATCTCCCTTTTGATGAATAACTCAATAGTTACATCCTATGAAGAGTTTTGTTTTCAGGACAGGTTTCTGAGAGGCAGCAAGCAAGATGTGAAGCAGCCATTCACTGTCCTGACCAGCCTGTGTGTGTGGCTACTTGGACATAAAACTAACAGCAGCATTGCCAGGCTGTACTAGCCATATATTTTCCTAGCATTATAAGTAAATAGTGTCATTTTCCAGTACTGTGACAAGTTTTTTTCAGAGAGTGTTTATCAAAAATGAATACAGGTCAAGTTTACATCATTACACATTACCCTTCTGTCTTTTCACAGAATCAGTCATATTCTTTGCACATTTATCATCTGCACAGCAACATAAATGTGCATGATACTCTCAAGATACTAGGAAATATAGTTTCTGCCCTATGGGTTGATTGAACATAAGATAATACCTAAAGAAAGAGAGAAAAGCAAAGGACCAGGGAAACAAGGAAGGCCTATGCTTTTGTGAGGTCTTCAGTTTGCTTGCTTTCCCAATGTATAGCTTTTGGTTTGTAGCCACATCAAATAAGAGGATCATCTGACAAGTCATGACTCAGAACTCATTGCAATTGCATATAATTAGACAGGGGTTTTGCTATCAAGCTTAAAAAAGCAGCATTATCAGCTGCTGGCATTATAATTTTGTTCAGATGTTTTTTCAATCCTGTGGTTTTCTTTCAAGAAGATGATGCAAGTAAGATCAGGAGCAGAATTTCTGAGATATGTAAGTGATTTTGAAGTCTGAGATGCTTTTTGAATTATTAGTAGTTCCCAAAATGCATCTTAGACTGAAATTATAATACACATTTTTCAGAGGTTACCTAAAAATTCAAAACTGTTTAGCAAATAAGGTACCTAAGAGAGGCATATGCATATTTTGTTGTTAAGATGTAAGTTAACTTCTATTTCTGCCCATACCAGAGACTCTTCTAACTAGAGAGAGAAATGAGCAAGAAAACCATCTTAGTGTACGTTGAATAGGTGGTGATATTAATAAGTAACTCTGCTAAAAGCAGTAGAGCGGGGCATGGATATTAAACCAGTCAGAGAAGAAATCTCTTATGCATATAGTTGAAAACAGAAGAAATTACTGTTAACCTTTTTATTTAAGATAGGTCACACGAGCAGTCTTCAGAAGAACCTAATTCTCTTGGCTGATGGTAGAGAGATTATAGAATGATGACCTCAGACATCTCATTTTTGACCTCTAAGTTAGGAGATCAATCCCATCCCGTGGAGAAGCAAGATCAAGTGTGACACCAAGCTGATGTTAACTCCTGGTCAGAGCCCCCAGTCAAACCTGCAGGCAAGACACTTGTTCCTTTTCTAATCTTCCAGTGGTGTGTTGCATTCCTTTTCCCCACATTGCACTGGTCTTTCATATTTTAAATTCTCCAGGGTGAGGACTGCCTCTAGTGATAGTCCTCAGGACAGCGATTTCTGGGACTGTGAAGTATCCCTGTAATGGAAATTCTGGCATGTCTCAGGAAGAAGGTGCTTCCATGCATAGGCAGTTGAAGCAAAAACTAATGAGTAATGCAAAACCAAAGGGGTTGTACAATACAACTGCTTCTTTCTGCCCACCTGCCATGGGGGAGGTCGCCTGTGGCTCCTGCTGTTGGCACTTGTGTCCTGCAACAATGAGAAGTTTCAAGAGGATGTGGAACTACTTTGTTCCCTGTCTATTAAGCATGACTGTAAAAGCCCAAGTCCCCAGTGCTGCCAGTTCAGTGAAACTGAAAGGTAGTAAATTCAAATCTCATAAACAAAAAGCATTTTATATACAGCATGCGTATAAAGAACTTAATGCTACAGACTGTCACAGAGGCCATGGTTGTAAGGAGGCCTATAACATTTTCAAAGATAACAAAATATCTAGAGTAAATTCAGGATAGGAGAAATTTAGAAGGTGCTTAAGTGCTTCTTCATCTTACACAATCTCTTAATGACAGATGAGACCTTTTTGGGGATTGTTTTCTCCATTGTAACTTGTCTTGGTCACCATCAGACAGGAATTTCTAGACCATAAATCTGAACAAATGTAGCAATTTCCGTGTTGCTCACTTACATCTGAGAGAGTCTGCTGACCATGAAGTGCACCAAGGGTTTGATCTGAAGCACATCATCCACCACTGATGCAGTAAAACTGCATTCATTCTGTGGGGCTCTGAAAAAATTGCCCAACAGGCAGTTGGTTTGCAGGGCAGCAATGCGTAGTCTTGAGTAATGTGGCACTGGTGTACAAGGCTCTGCATGCATTGCTCCACTCTCATATTCCTAAAAGAATCCCAGATTGTGCAATTCATGCACCTCCTGCTCTTCCTTTTAGTTCTTTGCTCAAAATCCAGAGCAAACTTCCTCTCTCATCCTGACTATTTATAAGTATACATAGAAACAAATGTTTTGTAAAGATGTAAGAGACATTCTTCTTTATTCCCAGGGACAAATAAAACCTTTTATTTTTAGCCCAGTTTCCTAAGGAAATGAGACTGATGCAATCACATTGTCTATTTGTCTGTCTATTAAATTGGCCCCCTCCCCCCCTTCCCTCCCCCCATCAACTTCTCACCATTAATTTTTTTTCCAGCCAGATCTGAAAGAAAGGCAAAATTCTTTCAAAAGTGTTAAATGCACATGAGATTTATGAAAATCAGTGGGTGGGCCAGAGGAGAGATCTTACCAGTTCCCTCATGGGAGAAGTCAGCTCTGGCTGAATTCAGTGGATGGGCAGCAAAAGGCTGTCACCTTGGGCATAGCTGTAACACCGCAGGATGCCCGTTGTCCCTGAAGGTGGAAGAACAGGAGTCACTGAGGTGGGACTTCAGAGGTACTTCTGGAGAGGCTCTCCTGGGTACTTGGCAATATTTCAGGGTGGGAGAGACACGTGGTGGCAAAGGGGAAGGGAAGGAATGGGGTTGTGGGACATGTGGGATGCAGAGGGCAGAGCACACTTTATGGTTTTCTTTATACCCCAAAGGGGCTGAATGGTAAAGTCATGTTCTGGGGAGCTCCTCAGTGGTGGCTCAAGGAACACGGCAGAAAAGAAATGCAAAGCCAGTGCTAGAGAAGGGGACATGAAAAGCAATTTTGGTTTTTTAGATAGCTTCTCCAACTTAGTCTGACATCTACTAATGTCATCCTAACATCTTTACTGTGATGTTTGAGATTTTTTTTTTTAAATGGAGAAATTGGTAAGGTCATTTAAGAGACTAAGCTTCCATAACTTCTTCCCTATTCACTAATACGCTGGTCAGCAGATAACATTTAAACAAAGAGATAAGGTCTCTTGTCATATGTCTGGGAAGCAGCTTCTTCTGTTAGGGAATCCAACAAGTCAATACTCTAAAAATGCATTTTAAACAGTATTGGTGACATACCTTTACTTCAGTTATCCTACCCCTCCTCATGAAACTCCAGCTACTTGTTAGCCAAATTCTTTCAAGCTTAAATCTGAAGTACCTGAGTCTGGAGACTACGTCTTGCAAGGGACTCAGAACAGGTTAATGGGTAAAGATGAGGTAAAGATAAAAAAGCAGTGACCCTATACTGATGAGCAATGTAAACAAGAAAATTCTCTTGTCTTTCCACTTCACACACACACCGCCCCCCCCCACAAAAAGAAAAAATTAGTTACAATCGTTACAATCTTAGATAAGATGACAAAGCAAGAATCTATTGGAGCAGGGTGAGAGAGGCAGGGGTGGAAAGAGAGGGGATAAACGTTCCTGTCTCCTGCAGGTGCTTTTTAAAATGCAGTTGGACTTGGAGTGCATGGGAAAGAAAGAAGAGTCAAGAACTACCTACAGCATGAACATCTTCCTCTCACATTCACGAAGTGTGTGGTGCATACCAACATGCCACTTGCAGTGCAGAGATAGGGGTACTTGGGAATATTCAGGGGTGGAAAGACAGAGATGTGAGATCCGCGTGGCATCCTTCATTTCTCTTGCTGTCCCTGCCTATCTCCAAAGACTGTCATTCTTAATTGAAGGTGTGAGAGTGCAGAGTGCTGTTTACACAAATGGCCCAGAGCACACAGACATCCAAACAAGTTTGAAGGCTGAACCATTTGCCTTCAGCAACTGAAACCATTTTGCAAATATTTAATATAGAATTAAACCTTCTTTTCCCATCAGGTGATCTGACCTCAGCATATAACTTTACATGCCAGGACAGAAGAAGATGGTGAGGTGGGTCAAATAAAGTAATAATGGGTAGAAATTTTCTATTTGTAAGTATACTCTTAGAAATAACCCGAGTCCCTTCTCCAAAGGGGAAACCCTAGCTTTCTTCAGGATCCTCATTTCATGCTCTATGCATCCCATGCTTGTGTCCATAAATGTTTCCCTGTGATCAGCCACCATCTGCATATCTATGTCCCTGACTGCCTGTCGTTCCTGCATTTCTTGCAGAGATCACACCAAGGACAGACACATGCAGTCAGTGTAGTTGGAAAAGTGCACTCTCCCTCAGCCAGCTACTATTTCACATGTATTAGCTACCGGAGCCTGTGGTTTGGCATCAGCACAAACTTCTTCCTATCACAGCATTAGAAGTTGTCCAATCAACACAAAAATGGTAACCTAAGCCTGGCACAGCCACCTCCTGGATAGCAGTGGTGACCCATTCGTGCACTGGGGCCGTCTCTATGGTTTATTACAGCAGTTGTGGGTCAAAGCAAGGTCTTCAGAGAGCTCCAAGCAGTCAGAGTTCCCTATGCAATAACTCTGTAGCATCACCCCTGCTCTAGATCTTGATGCAGTTTCACAACCCTGGAGCACCAGAGACCTCAACTGGCAAGGGCTGGGGCAAACAACAGCTGCCAACATTCAGCAATGTAAGAAGCTACATTTCTTTGCCAGGACCCATCACTGTCAAGTAAGGGTTAAAAAAGACCACTGCTGAAATGCCCTTCATGGTCAGAGCCTTCTGTGTGCATCCTTCTGAAATAACATCACAGTCCAAAACAGGAACAGCTCTTTCAATGGTGCAGGATCCATGCCTGGGCAGCAGCTGGAGAGGAGATGAGAGGAGAGGAGAGAAAAAGCTGAATCAGAAGTATTTTATTTTTAGTAGTTTAATAATGGACTTGGAACACCTGTGAGCTGGAGTTGAGGAAAAACAAACATGTCTTTCCACAGCACATGGTGAAACATTTCCTTAGGTACTTCATGCTGGTGATACTTTGAAGTCCTAGCCACCTTCCCAGAGCTCTTCATGTGGACTTGCATCTAGAACTGTGAATCAAATGTGTGCTTCTGGGCAAGTTTGGTTTGTCTGGATATCCACACCCATATATGTAAGCCAGGGTAAATCTTACAGCAAGAAATGGGCAGAAGTGTAACTTGGCAGAGCTGCAAATATGTGGCAGAACTGAAAGCAAAGCATCAAGTTTCCCAAGTCTCAGGGCTGCTTTGCAGGCAGAAAACGGCAAACACTACTACCTTGATTTCTGTTTCTCCATTTGTTCACTGGTTTCACCTTGTAGGCATACAAAGTACCTGTATGGATGTCCACATACCTGTATTTTTGTAGGTATGGTTTTCATGTTTAGAAGATGACATGCCCCAGCAGGCTCCTCAGTTTACAACATCCTTCAGCTGGCCAGAAGCTTCCACAGGCTACGCCAGGTCAGAGTAAACTCTGTGTCCCATTGGCACAAGGCAGATGGACTGAGAGCTACTTTAGGATAGTCTGACAGCATGGCAATACTTCAGAAAATGCTGTTTTGTTGAGGTCCTGAGCCTTGTTTCTGGACAACACAGGCACTTCTGAGACATGGCGCCATGTCCTTCAGAAGACTTAATCTGTACCGTGAATGGAGCAACTCTCGTACACCTACCACGGTGAGTATAACCTTGTAAAAAAGAGCACAGAGAAATGTCAACAGTGTGCTTAGATAAATGGTTTCAACTGGAAAATTGAGTTTGCTCAGGGTGGTTTATTTATGATCTGAACATCAAGAGCGTTTCAAACGTGTACTGATCAACAAAAGAAGAAACTACTCTGTATTTACACAGTCTTGTACCAACCTCCCCTTTCCCAGTAACTCTTAAACCTGTAGCTGTTTTCAACCAAAGGAGAGAGACAAGTAGAGGCCTGGAAGAGATGGAGCTGTACAATCTCCATCAGCTGGACACCTGGTGGAGGGGAAGGGCTCTGCCATGGAGTCTGCCCTCATTTTTGCTGCCCACTCTCTCAACTCTAACCAATTTTCTTGCTCTCACTTCTTGGCCATTTTGCAGCTGTGTCGGACCAGCTGGCTCCAGCAGGGAGGCTCTGGGAGGTAGCCTGAGCCACACTGGGAGGAGGGGAAACAGGAAGCATTGCAGGAAGAGGGGACTGAAGATGTTAAGGCAACATGGGGACATGGAGAGAGGGTACAGGGAGGCTATTACAGTAAGGGAGGGCAGGAAAGCAGAGCCTGTTACACGTTTTGCTGGTTCTGCTGCCTGCTAAATTCTCTTCTTTGACATGTGAAAAGAATGTGAAGGTGCAAGACAACAAGAATTAATAAATAAACGGTAATAATCAGTGCTTTTCAATTCCAAGGGTTTGATAAACATTAATGAACCCTCATGAGCTGTTGGAGAGATATTTAAGCCATATTCCATTTTCACAGATAAGGAGATGAAAGCTCTGGCTCAAGTCCAAAGTTCTCAAAAGCAGAAACTACTTTTAAGAGCCCTCCTTGACACTCAGCACCAAACCTCCAAAGGGATTGATTTCACAGTTGCTATCAATGTTGATTATATGCTATTTACTTCTGCAGAGCTAGGTCTAAACATGCACACTCAAAAGCAGCAATATATTTTGAAAATTCAGGCTCTGTAGGCCTGTTGGATTCTCCCAAACTATATAAGGAGAAATTGGCTTATGAGACAAATAGATATGTAAAAACATTTACATTTTTTACTACTGCACCATGACAAGAATGGAAACAAAGAATTTGCAGGCCTAGGAAACTTAGGGAAAGGGCAAGGTAAAACAAAGATTTAAAAAAAAAAGACTTTCAAGAAGATTCATTCCTCTGTGAAAATGGGAAAGGAAGCAGAGCATGTTTTCAAATCTTTCTACATCTCCCATAAAGACTAGGCAGACGGTTTAGGTGCATTTCTGTAAGTGTGTGATGAATATTTTATTCACAAAAGGAATAGAAAACATGAATGTGTAGGTAGTCACCAGCTTCACTGAATGAAGAAACAACAGGACTTCATTATAAACTATGCTATTTGGTAGTCCAGAAAAGGAAAAAAACTATAGCAGTGTAATAAAAAAAAGGGAAGAGAGTTGTAGTTATTTTCTTTGGAATTATGCATTCCCAATTTTAATTGTTCTGTGGCCATGCAAAGACTAACATCTTGTTAGCCTCCCTGCAAAAACATAGGTGGCGAAAAAGCCTCCAAATTCTGTTAGAATGGCAGGTGTCACATTTAAATTAGCCAGCAGCCAAGCCAGAAGGAGATCACAGAGCTTTCACACAGAATATAGCAGTCAGGTAGAAGCAGAAATACAGTGCTGATCAAAGACAGCAGGTTCAAACCCAGTCCTAGGCATGTGCAGCACGATTCCTACCCAATAATATCAGTGATGTACCAAGCACAGCTCAGCAGAGCTTTGAGTGTCATAGCAGATCAGTGGGAAGATGTAAGAATCACAACAGAAATGCTCCTTTGGGGATCCCCAGTGCATGAAAAAGAGGAAAAGGTTGCCAGAAAAAAATATGTTAAAGAGTGCCTCAAAGGCACTTACACATTTTAAAACTTCTCTCACAGCACTGACACTTCTGTGACAACCAGGCTTGTACTGTGTCACAGTTTCACCACTCCTGCAGCTGAAGCTCCCCACAGGTGTTTTGAAATCCTCAGAAGGTGAGCAGAAGTGGTGGTTCCTCCCTACACCTTCTGCTGCACCACAAGCAGTCCTAGCACGCTCATCCTAACACTGCTAGGGTGGTACTGTGGTGCTGAACCCCTTGGTGGAAGGTGCCAGCTGTCTGCAGCTGCCAGACAGGTGGGCAGGATTCACAAAAAATGGAAAACAGTGGAGCTTTATGTAGCTTCAAACTGGTTGTAGGGTCCCTGTGTGCACAGGGTTATGACAAATCCCATGGAACACGAGTACAGTGTCAGACCTTGTGGCATACAGGCAGGATAGAGACTGTAGTGACTTCAAGGGACATAATACGCTTTCATGTGTTTCTGTTATCAATTCTTGTGCGGCATCTCTGACTGAGAAAAAGGCATGCTTAATTCATGATTTTAAAAGGCCTTACTGTCCACACAAGTTGATATTCCGGGGGATCAAAGGAAGAACAGGGTAAGCACCTAAAGGAATTTTTTAAAACAAGAACCTCTGGTTCCACATGCAGCAAAGAAAAATGGAAATTCTTCCAGCTTCCTAGGCCATACTTTTAGTAAGGCAGATAGTACCCAGATCCAGCAAAAGACAGCTATGGTAGAAAAACCACTGCCCATCCCCATCCAGAAGCAAGATGGGGCATTATAAACAATGCTGGCATACTTTTGGAGGTGGTTTAGGTTTGGGGCTTTTATTCCCCAAATCACTGAAGTATTGCTGAACTCCTGAAGACTTGTGATCTTGGAAGATGAATTAGGAGGGGAATTTTGGATCAGGAAACAGCCCTGGAGGAAGTTGCTGCTAACAGAAGCTAACACTGAGCTACTTCAGGCTTCCTTTGAGACCGCCTGGCACAAGTGAATGACAGCAGCTACATTTTTTGTAGCATGTTAGGGCAGCAATACCTTACCTTTTTCCTATCAAGGTCATTTGCTATTGCTGCTGAGACACCACTGCTCTACAGAAAACTGCAATTAGAAAATGGGCAGGTTGCAACCTCCATTCAGGAAGTTTTGTCCTCTCTGCTCTGGGCTTTTCACCTTCATGGTGAAAAGTTATGGAGCCTTTGCACCTTTACTTTTGATTCTGCCTCCTCCGTTCCTGGCTCCGCTAAATCACTCTACTGTTCAAGGTCTTGTATCTACCAAAAGGTAGAAAAATCACTTGCTGCTTGACTCATTCTCCCTAAAGAGCAGAAAAGCATTTTAGGAACCCAACTCTTCCATTCCCACTACACTGCAGCCACTATGCCAATCCAGAAATAAATTGTATTCTTGGAAGGCAGTTTCTTATACAGGGCTGGCCATTCCTCTTCTTTTGTACCAGAATAATTTTAGTGTCTTATCTCAGTGTCAAACTGGGTAGTATATAAAAATCCTGAGAGGATGGGATCTACCCATAGCTGTGTCTTGAGAATGAAAATGCCTCTGGAGGATGGGCAGGGAGGGTATCCTGGGCAGTAACTTGAGAAATACTTTCTTCTTTCCAACATAAGGGAAGTAATCCACATCATCTCCTCCCAGCTTCCTGGGGTCATTACCCCTGCTGAACAGGGGTTTTCTGCACACACTGAAGGTGGGGGGGAAAGCCAGTGTGACTCAGCTCTGGCAGAGTGCAGACACATTATTAAGCACTGGTGGAGAGGGTGTCAAGTACTGAGCAGGGCAACACAAGGTCTCACTCCCCTGCTGTCCTTTGGAGAAACAGTGGCCATGAAGCCCCTGCCTTGGTTTCCTCTCTATCACCTGTGTGCTCTGCAGGGATCTGCTATATATGAGTAAAGGCCTAAGAGATTGTTTATCTCATCCAGTGTTTTGGAGAACTGGAAGTTTAGTGAGGCAAGAAAAAAGCTGGAGTTTACTGCCTTAAACCACATGTCTGTATTATTTTAATCACATGTTCTGAGAGAGGCTGTTTTCTTAGGAAATGTTTGTTAGACACCTTGAAATGTGATGACCTTTCCAGTGTCACAGTAACTGTATGGTTCCCAGAAGAGCTTTGAAAGTCCTAAATTGCAGAAGTGGGTTTTGCAACTGGAAGTGAGGAAGTGATGCTGGAAGTAAAATAAGAAGTGGAATCAGACACATAATCATTTTGGATATTGCTGTTCTATTGCTGGTACTTGAAATATAAAAATGCACATTATAATGTTATTGACAGGGAAAAAAGCCATGAAATATTATTGCATAAAACTGTGAGTCAAGACTTCTAATGTGTTTTTACAGTGTTGCCTATAACTTAACAACTTACATTTGTTTCTGACAGTGTACTATATCTTCTTATATCTTCTTTATTGCACAGGCATTAATTTAATCAGAGATAATAGATGAAACCTCTGGAATTAATTACAGGTTGTAACAGTTTTGTTACTCTGCTAGAACAGGCAGGAAGACAAAAACATATGGACCCATAAACATTAACTGGCTTTTGCAATCCAGCCATTACAGGAGAAAGACAAAGAAGATTAAATTACTTGGAGATGTAGCTGAGAATGCTCAGGCAGTTTTCAGTGTTTCTGAAACTCAGCAGTTCTCGGTGTGGAAGACGTTGACTACTACATTTCTGTGACCCCTTCAAACCAAAATGCATCTTGTGTTTGAATCTATTCAAAAGATCTAAGCTTAAGAACTGCTCTTACAGATTCCCAGGATCTGATCCGTCTGGCAGGAGGGGTCTTTGCAGTCCTCTTTCAATGGAGGCATGCTGCCAGGATTTGGGATCTGTATATGAGTTACCGTGATTTCCCTTTGGGCCCTCTCGTTTGTGCCAAATTTGAAGTGGACTTTTTGTGAGTGAGAAGCAAACATGGCCCCATTCCAACAGCGCAATATCTGGGAGGGTGTCTGACAGGAAAAACCTTGCAGAAGAGCCTTTCAAAGCATCTTTTAAAAATCCCCTCTTGTAGGGGATTTCTTGTGGATAAAAAAAAGTCATTACCTGTGCTTAGAAGGCAGAGGGTATCTTGCTTGGTTGCCTAACCTTTCTGATCACAAAGTTAACATCACAAAGTAACTCTGTCATATATGAAATTATTTATCTTATACTATTTCTAAAATGCCTCTAGTGTGGTCCTGGATGTGCTATTCACAGTAAAACACTTCCTGATCAATCTGATTTGCTTACTAAACTTCGTACTTAATCTAACCTTCCCTTTCTAAAAAAAAAGCAAACAAACAAACCTCTTGTGCTGCATTTAGTGAATAACTTTTAAATGCAATAAATACATCATCTTCTTTGTATTTAACACACAGGCACTTGTAGGAAGCTATTTTGTACTTCACTTCCGTTGTCACTTTCAGCCAAGCTACACATATATCAGACCCCTGCAATGTGAACTCACAAGTCAGCTTTAAACCCTTAATAATTCCCGTTGTTCTTTTCTTAATCTGCCTCCACAGGATCTATATTTTTCAAATACTGAAGTAGTCTGAAATTAATATGATATATCAAGAATGGTCCCATCAGACTTTTGTAGATGAGGACTGTTATCTACCTGGTCTGTGATGGGGATTTGTCTACACAACGCAGGAAATAAAATCCTACGTTGTATGGAAAGCCTGGCAGTCTGAGCAGTGGGGTATTTTGGATCTTGGGAGTTTTTTCAAGAATGAGCCAGTGCCTGGAGCAGCATGCTGAGGGCTTAAGGCTGTCCCTGGGCACTGACCAAATCTGTCACTACATCTCTCCTTAGTTTGGTGTAGGTGGGAGGTAAAGTCTTTTCAAAATGCAGGCACATATCCATATGGTGAATCTGAAGACTTGTGGCTTCATTTCCTCAGCAAAATCCCTTCCCTGCTCTCAGAGTGCTCAAAGGTTTTCAGCCCAGGGGCTGTAGATCTCTGCATTGGCAGATGGCTTCAAGGGGACATGCCACTAAGAAAAGAAAATGTATTGATGCCTGCTGTCAACTGGTCTACAGGAGGCTGAAGCTGGAGTGGAATACTTTGGGGGTTGCAGAAAATAATGGGTTGAAAACAGCAGCTGTTGATTAATCTCTGTGAGGTGCTTTTGGTTTTTTGTCCCCTGAAATAAGTATGTTTTAGTTATTTTCTCCTAGATGTGTTGGCCAACAGTTTGAATTTCCAATGTTATATTCACTAGTGTGTATTATTTCCCTAGCACCCTAAACATTATTTCTCTGCACTCACTGCTGTCTCCAATAAATCCAAACTCAGGATAACCTGACAGTTTCAGCAACTCTGTCTTGGGAATTGAATCAGCTCAATGATCAGGGTTTTTCAGACACTAATTAAGATGCAAGTTAAAGAATCAAAACTGGAAACATGGAAATGATTGGACTGTGCACCTGCAGAATGATAGCCAAATTCCAGCTATTTTTTTTTTCTTTTAAAAGCATAAATAAATTAATCTCCATCTTTAGGCTCTCATCTTATGATAAATTCAACTGAATCTCCCTATAGCCTCCTGCTGATAGATCAGCCTGTTTCTTTCCCTCAATCCAGGATATGCACTTTCACCCTTGTTTTTCTGCAGTCACAACATGACTAAGGAACTAACCTAGCCAAAATCACTGTACAAGTTTTCAACTAGTTTAACTAGTTAAAACCATTCACTACAGAAAGTCTGGCGGGGGTCAGGGAGGAAGCATGGTCAGCCTGTTTTTGTGGCAGCCCATATGTGCATCAGCTGCAATCATGTACCTGCAAGCCCTGGGGCCTATCCTAGAGCACTGCACATTCACAGTCTCCTAAGTTTGTTCAAGTGTTGTCAGCCCTCTCTGAGGCAGGCTGAGAGGGTTCAGTACCCTCTGCAGAGGGCCAGCCAGGCAGGAGGCCCAAAGCACCATGGCTGCCTCTTTCCTGCCATCATTAATTTTATACACAGGAAGAATTTGCCTTCCTTGACCACCTCAGTGACATCCAGAATAAAAATTGTATCTGTTTGACAGATGAAAAATATGACGACCTGTGAAGTTAAAGGGCATGACTAGTGCTGGGAAGGCAGTCAGTGACAAAAGCAAGAAGGAAAGACAAAGTTTTCCCGGCGACTGTTCCCTATGCTGTCTATTTCATGGATGCTCAGAATCTCTACAGTTTATTCTAGGTATGACTGATGCTCTAACATAATCTGAATGGCAGACTCCCTGCCTTCTGCTACTAGTACACATTTGAGAAAGACCCATAGCATCATAAATAATGCAAACACAGTCATTTCAGAGCGTGTGCTAGGGGCGGTATAAGGCCAGAAACCTAATTTCCTTTCTGTTCTTTCCTTTCAAATACATCTTTTTTTTTTTAAAGCTATTTTTCTCCAGCCTAGTAACCTTAAGTACCTTCAAGCAATTGAGTAAGATAGTCCTATCTTTTCTAGATTTTATCAGAGAATAAATAGAAAGGTATATAACTTCTCACAGCACTCTGGTTTTTGTCTCATCATCTATTAGATTCTCATCCTCCCTGGTTTTATGTACCTTTCTAGACACCAGCATTTTAAAACTACTGCTTCACAGGAGACTTCAGAAGATTTATTACAATATATATTACAAAGTGCTTCATTTTACTCTGCTATCCTGAAAAAGTTTTCTCTCATCTCATCCATCCCTCTTTGCTTCTCTGAAGCCATTTCTCAGAGATTCTTTGTTAATTATCTTCCACCAGTTCTATGTGTGGGAAAAGCTGCTTAAAATGCATGAGCAATCCCATTTTGATTGAACAGTTGTTGGGCCAGCTTGGATGTGGTTCCAAAGCCCATGACTCTGAAGGAGTACTGTTGGTGGGGTCCAAGAGAAGCCTGTCTCAGAGGCTTCAGTAATTAACAGAGGCAGGTATGCATGACACTGGATCCTCAACTGCTTTACTCTTTTGCTAACTCTCAAGCTCAAAAGCTTGCTTCTCTTCTAAACTGTCTCAAATTAGCCTTGCCACAACCCAAAACTGAATGTAAAAAATTCCCCAAAAACAATAACAGAAATTAATATTCAAGTATCTGCAAAGGGAAGAAATATCCACTGTCTCACTTCACCAAGCATTTAAACTTTCAAGGCTTACATGTCTTCAGAATAGTTTTGGGGGCAGGAGAAATCTCTAAACTATTCTCATCCTGCAAGAGCATTTAAAGTAATTTCTCCTTATGCTCTCATTAATTTTTAATACGTTATTATGTGGATATCCATCTTCTCCTTTTGACAGCTTTTATTTTTATATCAGACAAGTAATACGCTTGAAGTGCTTGCTTGCTATTCTATATATGGAAATGAAATCATTGCTTCACATAGAAATTGTAAAGAACACAGATCGCACAGTGTTTACCAGGTTGCAGCTGAGTACAGAATTTTGACTATTAAATGATCCCACTGGCAACTGGAAAGAAGTCCACATGGGCACCTACCAATTCTCAGATAATAATTACTGCAGGCAGTGCTAAGTAGCACACTTTGGCATTGGTACCTTTCAAAGAGCTGGTACACAACTTGTTTGACAATAGGCAGGGAGAGGTTGGGAAAGTGAAGCTCAGGTCTTTATCCCTAACCAAAATTCTCTACTTAGAGGGATCTTTGCTGAAATTTGGGTGTGATTTAAGACACAGTGACTGAGGTATTCAATCTAGAACAGTGAGGTTTAGCAGCCTGCTAATTCAGTTGTTGTAAAGTAATTATTTAATATTTGCAGTTAACTGGAAAAGGAACGTGACTGAGAGAAAAGTCCACTGGTCATGTTTTAATCACAGAATAATAGAAAGGGTTGTGTTGCAAGGGACCTTAAAGATCTAGTTCCAACCCCCCTCCCATGGCCAGAGACACCTTCTATTAGACTGCACTCAGAGCTCCATTCAACCTGGTCTTGAACACTTGCAAGGATGAGGTATCCACAGCTTCTCTGGGCAACTTGTTCTACTGTCTCACCACTCTCATTAATGACAACCTCTGCTAACAAAAATGTTACAGTGCAGCAGTAACCATTTGTGCAGGTTCACAAACGATCCTGCCAACAGCTCAACCGCAAGCAGTGACAGATTATTTCTTAAAATGAGAAAAAACCTGAACTGTAAAATTAACATTCTGACTATTCCCTTTCGATACGAGGTTTCAAGCACCGGCCTTTAGACATCAAAGCAGCTGCGGGCTCACGCTTTAGGCTTACATCTAGAAGGAAACAGGAAAGCAGAGACCCCCCCACCCCCCAACCTCTCTCCAAGCCCAGGACACCCTTTCCTTCCGGCACTCCTGACGGCTCCGCGGTGGGGACCTGCTGGGCACATGCCGGGGGTAGGGAGACCTGACCCAGCCGCTGTAAAATCCACAGCGGGAGCCTCCCGGCTTCAGTCCCGGCGGCACGGCATCCTCCAGGACGCCGGGATACCGCGGGAACCCCAGTGTGCTCTGTGTGGGGCTGGGGCCACCATGGGACCCCTGAAAGGGAGAACCTGAGCCTTCCCCGCTGCTCCCCCTCCCTCCGGCCGGAGCCCCCGCCGTCCCCTCCGGGTAGTACCCCCGACAGTGCGGAGCGCGGCGGCCGCCGCCGCACAAAGCCCCCGGCTCCGCGGGAAGGGCGGCCCGTGCCCGGGCTCCTCCTTCGGCCCCTCCCCGGCGGCCGGGCCCGCGCCGAGG
>WEKY01044849.1:321536-449226 GCA_013390045.1 Picathartes gymnocephalus
GGGAGCGAGAGCGGCCTCTTTGTTCGGGCCGTGCACGGGTGGCTCGGCTCGGCGATAGCGCGGGGCGCCGCGGGTCCCCCGCCGCGGGCGGTGCGGAGGCGGCCGCCGGCCGGGCGGTGGGGGCCGCCCCGGCTCCCCACGAGTTGCCTGGGGAGCAGCTCTGCGTTTCTGTAGCCTTGAGTACCGCTGAAGCCACTTTTATTGTTACTTCCCTGCGCTCCACTCCCGATGGGTTTCTCAGCGTGACTAAGGGCGGGCGCGGAGCCCGCCAGGAGGTGCGGAGCCCGTGCCCGTGGCCGGAGGATGCAGCTGGGGAGAGCCGCCGGGGGCTGCAGCCCGCGGGACTCGGCGGAGGTCGCCGGGGCCGGCGGGGAGAGGTGGGCGGATGCACACAGTGGGATGTGTTACCCGTGCCCCCCCGCGACCGGCCGCGATCCGCGGCTCGCCTCCTCTTTCTATAACGAGAGCTGTATGCGTACATATAGGACCCCTGGCTTTTGTACGATACCTGACTTTACGGGGAGGAGGTTGTTAATTCAGTGTTGTGGCAAAGTGCATTCCGTCTTATTTTTTGCATTGATTATACTACGGATTATGGTGCCTGTAGATCCGGCACGTTATATCCATGTGTCACTCCAGATACGGGTAGTGAAGGATATACATGGAGAAGGATCACGCTCTACCCCCGCAACAGTGTGGATCCGTGAATAGCTCCAGCGAGTATGATGTGTTAGGCTGCGCCGACGTTGTAGCATAGGTAATTTGGACCAAACTTTTGGTTCAAAAACAGCAGCAACTGAATTCAAATGAAAAATGCTTTGGAAAACTAGTATAGTTTAACAATGTAATTCTTACTTAAAAGCAAATGAGACTGTTTTGATTATTATAAAGTTGGAATTTTTAATGGTAGTTTATATATTTGAAAGGATGGTCAGGTATTTTCAAAATCAGTATTTTCTATGGAGTTTAAGAAGCTGCATTACCACATTTGGTATGTATTTTATTAAAAACTTTTTTTTTCCTGAACTATTGACCCTTGCCATTTCATAATACTGCTTTCTGCATTGTTGCTTGCCTTTTTTTTTTAAATTAGAGCTTATCCCACCTGTCCGTAAAGTGCACTTAGCTTGGTAGATCAGTGTATCACTAATGAAATGCAAGTTCTGCCACCGAGTTAAAACACTTAACCTCCTATTTTCTTCTGCCCGCCTGTGTGAAAGTCAGGCCACTCTTTTGTGTCAGTAAAGATGATGTGGATTAATTTTCAGAGTTAAAAATAGCTGTTTACAGCTGCTTGATTTAGTCCAGGACAATCATGAGGTTCAGTTTCACAAATGTTAATGCCTGGTGCCTGAGCTTTTCACTGCAAAAATTTGCAAACTTAAACCAAACAACCTGCCTTTTTCTCTGGTTAAGTTTCAGGTGAATCATTTTGCTGAATCTACAGTGCACAGGCTTGCTCAAATCTCTTTTGGCTGGCAAAGGAAAGCCACTCCTTACACATTTTCCAAGGGAACTGTAGATTCTGACAGTCTCTTGAACCATTTGGAAACGTTTGTATTTAAAAGGACGTAGAAATTTAAGTCCTAAAACCAAAATGCAAGAGTTACAGAGCATTAGATATAGCTGGGGTTAGATGGATAGTGTAATTTTTTTTCACAGTTTTTACTTTTAATGAAGGAAATGGAGATGGGTACTGAGAAACAGCAAGGCTTTGCTGGTAAGTGTTTGCTTTCAGTTCAAAACTTATCTCCTGGTTTTTGCTTTACATGACTATAGAGATTCTTAATTAGTACCTGTCTTTTCCAACTGGCAGAGGGGCAGTAAAGCTCTGCCATATTTCAGAGTATGGTCTACCAAGTGGTAAAGCCAAAAGTTAGAAGTTTTTGTTTGTTTTACTGTGGAAGCAAAGCTTAAGTGAGAGCAATATCCCCATCTGTTTTCCCTTTAATACCTTGATCCCTGGCCAACTGCAGTTACATTTCATGAAAAGGAGGAAGTTTCAAAGGTGTGAAGATTCGGTACATGAGAGCAGGTGCCACAGCAGAAGAGAATCTCATAGCTCCTGCGAGGAGGAGGAAGGGGGCTGTGTATCCTCAGGCTGTGTTAGACCCATGTAGGATCAGCAGAACAAAACTCTCAGAATACTAGATTTGATGCAAGTGTAGACGGCACAGCAGATCACCCCTGACATGATTTGCTTTCAGCAGGGTGGCAGCGTGCGATGTCTGAGTTGCCCTTATACATGTTGCCGCAAGATGGTATTTGCACTGAACCCATGTGAGGACGTGTTTTATGGCCCAGTTCTCATATTTGCCTGTCTTTCTTTCTTCTAGGACACTGCTTTGTCCTTACCAGGGCATTTTAACTATTAGGTAAGAGTAAGTTAGCACAGCTGGAGGGTGTATTTTATGTGGATTTAGTTCCTGAAGAATGGACTAAAGACGATCTCTTGCACAAAAGCAAGAGATATTTTTTCCATATCTGTGTTTCTTTGTGTACTGTGTTTTTGTGAGCAGATATTTGTAAGTGAGGGACTCTATTTCCTACTCTTATTTGATTTGTGTCCTAGGGCAGTTCCCAAATGTGCACTGGGCTTGCCAGCAGTGGGTACAAACAATGATGGAGGTTCTATTTAACTCTCTATTACTTAACCAGTCTCATTCTGGTTTCTGTCTTCCTTAGGGATATGCTTTTTCAAGTAAATGTTTAACTTGCCACTTTACCTGGATCTCTACTTGACAGCTCTGCTGGATCAGAGACTTAATAAGGAAATCGAAAATTTTTAGAAATACTTTAAAAATCTGAATTATAATTTTTTAACTAATGACTAATTTTAAGTTATAGATTTTAAAAAATGATTTAGCTCATCAATTTCTGTTGATTCTGGAGTTTTCTTTGCCTAATTGGAGAGCACTTTAGTGATCCCTACAGAAAAGGCTTGCGATGTGGCCATGATTAACAGATCAAAGTTAGTTGGATTTCATACTTGCTGATGTCTTTGGTTCTGAAGTTACATATTAATGATAAGCTTGATATGACAGTAGTCAAAAGTACTGTCAAATGCCTTGTGGTAGATACCTCAAGATGGTTTAGCCTTTAAGTGAATCACTAGTTTTTATGAAGGGATGTTGAAACCTTCTTGCATCTTCCTCTTTGATTAGTTTTCTGCATTTTGACAGCAAAACTACTGGTGTTGGGATGTGTTGGGAAGGATTTCATCAGGATTGCTGGACTGAGTGTAGTCTTTCACTCTTCCCAAGCAGCTAGTGTTGCAGTTTTTGTTTATACAGTAATTCACATTGCACACTCTTAGCATATAAAAACCCACTTAGCAACACTTGTGAATCTTTCCTTTTATAAGTAAGGTTAACTAAGACCTTAAAATGAACTCTTGTTTCAAGCAGCTTTTTGTCTGATTGAGATACAGTACTTCTTTAACTTGTTGCTTGAAGTAGATCATTAAAAAATTATGTTTTAAATTTAGCTATGATATTTTCCTTACTATTCTTCCAGCCTCCATTTTCAGCTCAGGGCACTTTCCAAGCTGGATCTAGTTTTGCATCATTTGCAACTTGCAGAGGGCGAACATTTTGAAAGGAAATTAATTTCTTTTTCAGCTCTTATAAAGCTTCCAGTTCAAAACTTTAAATATAATACACTGGCAGAAAAAAAGCAACTTCTGTATATGAATCTACACCTTATTATTACTTTAATTATAATAAATGTGGTAGTCACAATAAATACATTTCCAAGTTCCATCTTAGGATTTAATTTTTTCTTTTAAATAAAATTCTTGCAGGGCAGTAGATTTTGAACTCATCTACAGAGTACCTTTTGGTTGTGAATAGAGAACTGACTAGTTGTGTGATAAGACCTTTCTTCCTTATTTTCTCTTTGCTTGGATGTTAGTTTTTTTAAGGCATACAGAGAAATGGTTATTGATAAGCTCTGGAAATTTTTCCTGGAAATTAAAAATTAAAAGACCTTTTGCTGGTTTTTCATACTTTACTGTCCAAGCAGTCCTGTAATCATTGTCAATACCTCAGCTTTTAGTGGTCCTGCACATCTCCCAAGGTCTGAAGTAAATAATTTCATAATGGAGTCTGTTTCTGGGAAGGGCAGCAAGAGGACCACAGTGGCTGAGGATTCCTGCAGCTCAGATGGGGAATTCATCTGTATTGCCCCTGTTCATTACATTGAAGCAGAAGAGGGTCCAAAATACACGAAGACTTAGATTTTTACTAGGGAATGCAAATGAGAATCCCCATAGTATTTTTTGCTTTCTGGAGGGGCAAAAGGCAAAATTAGTAGCATATTCGTAGAATCATATTAAAAAGATTTGTCCCAATACAGTCTTCAAAGCAGCTTTCCTTTTTGTCGTAAGATATGTTCAGGATACCAAAATAAGTTAGGCTCAATCTGAGCGCTAATGAAAAAAACCCCAAACCCAACAGAACACTTTCATTTTAAATGAAGCAGTTTGAGAGAGGAAGATGCCACAATACTGATGTTAATAAAGGATATTGGTAATGGTTACTGTCAGTATTCATGGTTTTGTTTCCTTAAGGAACAGCTCTCTCAAGCCTTGCACAGGAGAAGGAGAAATATGCATACTTTATTGAAAGCTTGAACTCTTGTCAAAACATTATCTAGCCTTGCCCACAACTGGAATTCAGATCAGCAGGTTTTTTTCCCCTTTTTTCTATCTTTATTTTACTGGAACTTTTTTAAGGAGAATGCATACTTACGAGCTCTTTCCCAAGAGGATGGCTTCTCTGTTACAGTGTTTGGCCAGGAGGCATGAGCTGGAAGGAAGGATAGGAGCAGGGTGCCAGACTACTACCTGCAAAGCCATGCACCGCAGTTTCTGTTCTCTCAGTCCCCTGAGCTGTGTGTGCCACTCTGGTCCCCTCTGCTTGCCTTTCTGAGGTGAGTTTTCTACACCTGAGCACTACTGTGTGCTGAGATGGCTAAGGTGAAATGCAGGTGCTCCTGTTGAAACACTTGCAGTGTGTTAAGTGCCAATATTAAAGGTGAGGAAGTACCCGTGGTTGGAAAGGAGGGGCTGGGTTGTGTCTGCATAGGGACTGCCACCACCTTGTGCAAGTCTAATCCAGTGAACAGCTACAGTGGCTTTTTATTTTTGTAGTATGGAGGCCAAATGGCACAGGAAAAGGCAGGAAAATCCTAGAATGATTTGGGCTGGAAGGACCTTAAGAACCATCTAGTTCCAACCCCCATGCCATGGGCAGGGACTGCTCCCACTAGACCAGGTTGCTCAGAACCCCATTCAGCTTGGCCTTCAACACTTCCAGCTTAGGGCATCCCCAGTTTCTCTGGGCAACCCGTTTCAGTGTCTCTCCACCCTCACAGGAAAAAATGTCTTCCCTTTAAAATAATTGAGCATGTCTGTGGTGGCAGAGTTAATGTAGCACTAGTAGTATTATTTACAGCACCCACCAAAAAAGCATTAGTAGTATTATTTACAGCACCCACTTTGTTTATATTGCCCCAAGTAGTGGTGCATGTCTGAATAATTAACAGGGCTGCAGCAGCAGGTTATATATCCCATCTTCTTGTCCATTTTCAGGTGGAAAACAGTTTCAGGTATTTTTGCTTGTAACATGAGAACCAAAGCATTTGGCTCAGCGGCCTTCAGGTTTATAAAAATAGGCTTGGCTTGAACTGGACTGCTGGCAGAGGACTGAGATAAGCAACTGTGAGTGTTTTGCCATGGCAGCATGCCCACCTGGGGAAACAGCCTGTGGGGAAGCAGTGCTGGGGAGAAATAATCGGTGCTCCAGGGTGGGGATGCTATTTCCACCATTCCAGGAGAGACAGTGCATAATTCAACTCACTTGTTCCTCCTGTGTGGTCTCTCCCTCTGCATGTGGTGATCTGACACAAGCACTCATCATCAGATCCACGGATAGGGGAGTCATGGGCACCAAGGGACACCAACCTCCACGGTGAAATGCCTGAACTCCCCACATTTCTCATGTCCACCTTCCCCAGAGCACTGGGACCTAGGCATAATGATTAAGTAATTTGTTACAATTTATTTCTGCGTACCAGATTGAAAAAAGTCCCAATTCAACAGAAACAAATTTACCCAGTGGCAGTGTTTGATCTGGCAAGGTTTATGCTAGAAATAGTGTAAGGGCTTGGATATTGGGTATTTTCCTGGGTGAATAAGTACTTGGAGCACTAGGTCTTTATGCTGAAATCTAATGTTGTCTGTGCTTATCTTTCAGTGTGGTGAGCCCTTATCATTTCAAAGGAAACAGAGCCTTCCTACAGCCGTTGGAGGAGTCCTCCTTCGTCCTTTTTCTTATGCAATTACCCAAATAAGTTTTGCAATTTTTTTTTCTGGTGGTAGAAGTGTAGTAAATACTTTTCAATAGGTACTGTATTGTATCAAAACCTGTTCATATAGTTTTGCAAAATTCAACAAAGACACTGTGGTTTCATTCAGCCGTTGTTATTAGTGGCTTTGCCTAACCAATGGTGTTATTATCCGTCAAAACCATGGCTTTTAGAGTGGCCTGAGTGAAAGTAGCAACCTGCTAAACATCTCAGTTTTGAACTTCCAGAGAAATGAAATCAAGATGGTATGAAAGATCTGGAGATGTCCCCAAACATTTATGCTGGTGCCACCACTGGCCAACAGTAGCTTCATGGGCACTGCCCTGGGTGGGCTGTATCCTACCTTGGTGCAGCTCAAAAGCTTCCACCTTAGCCTGTAATGCCCAGGGCCTGGCACTCTAGGTGGGCTGTAAGAGGTGAGGATAGAGGCTGCAGTGGTACTCATTGCATCTCAGCCCTGGGTCTTGCCTTGGGCCACCCATGGGGCATGGTCACAAGTTAGGGCTCCTGCGTGGTGGGGTGGTTGAGGCCTGATAAGAATCAGCTTCATGATCCCACCATCCCTCTCTCAGCAGGGACGTTGGTCCTAGAAAGAGCTTCTGAGCCTTCTTGCAGAGTCAGACAAGCAATTCCTGATGTTTAGTGCTGTCCCAGGGGTGCTCTTTTGTCAGGCTGAGCTTATTCTGGTTGGTGTGAAAAGCAGCTTTCTATTCCAGCTGGAGCATAGGGATGGCAGGGGGTACAGGACAGGTACCTCCACGTGTCCCTCCCTGTGTTCTGCCTGGTGGTGTGCTGTTCCTTCAGCCAGTTTGCTTGCCTCCTCTAGCATGGCTAATCACTGCCCACCATGGCTCTTGTGAGACTCTTAATTGTTTGCAAATCATTGCGGGATGGAGGAAGCTATGTGGAGAAGTGTTAATTAGGATTCAGGGTATGAAGTGCTTCTCTGCCTCAAAGAGCCAAGATTAATCCTGCTTTTTTGAGGCTGTTCGTTCAATTTCACTGTCCTTAAACAAAAAAACCACCAAAAAACCGAACTTTTTAAAGGAACATCTTAATTGTTTTATTTGTTCTTTTCTCCCAGTTCACATGCCTAAACAGCTTGGAGTGATTCTTGGGGCTGTTAACTCTCCTGGTAAAACTGCAACCTGTACTGTTAGCTCCTTCCACTTCCTGGGAAGAGCTTCCTCCTTTCCAGTAAAACTACAGCTTTTTTCAGATCACTGGGTTTATTTTTCTTTCTGCCCCCAGCTTTCTCTGGTGGAGTAGATGTAACAAGCAGCAGTGAGCTCTCAAGGATGAATTCAAGGGGATGCTTGTCACTTCATGGTTTTGCACTGGAGCAATGCTGGTCTGTGACTGTAATTGTAAATACCTCAGTTTGGTGGTTTTGTCTTACAAAAATAACCTAGTCTGATTGAAAAAAAGAGGATATGAGTACTTAAAACATGGCTTTGGCATGATATGAGTGAGTGTAGCCACCAAGTACTCTTTTCCATGTCACTGCAGAGCAGCTACTGCAGTCCCTAGAGACCATGTGGTGCCATCACTTTATTGACTTTGGAAGTGCCAGGTGCCTGCAGCTGAGAAAAGCCTCAGCTTTGGAGTCACTGAGCATCTTGGCAATCTGGTTTGAGTCTTTATATGGTGGTGGTCCTCTGCCTGTTTTCTTGGAAGGGCTAGATTGGGCAGATACTCTTAAGTCAGGCGTCGTTGCACATCTGTGCAGCTGAGCTGGTCTCAGGTGCAGTGGAAATCTCAAGTATTTTTCTTTTGTTTTTCAAAGTAGACTTAGGAGAAATGGAAGGACAGTTTTCTCTCTGCTTCAAACTTCTGCAGCAGTCAGTTTGTTTGTGCAGTGACTAAAGGTGTTCCCCAGGATGCTGGAGACACAGGCTGGACTGTCTTCTCTGTCACCCCTTTGCTTTTGGTAGAGAGGGTGTGAATGCTTGATTTGGGAGGTTCGGGGCTGTGTGGGAAGAGGTGCCTCTGTGCATCTGACCTGCTGTTCCCCAGATTTTAAAAGTGTCATCAGAATTTCTTACTGACCAATTGCAGGTACTGCAATTGCTTTTTGAACTGCATTAGCTTTCATTTGCCACTGGATGTATGAGTTCATGTTAAACAAAAGATCCTGGCTGTAGTGACTAAATGTCTTACTTAAAAACCAGGTAGAACTGAAAGGGTAACAATGCTGAGTGTTGTGACACCGCAAGCTTCCTAGTCACTTAGGTTTAATTCTCCTTTTTTTTCTTTCCTTCTCCCCCTCCCTCTTCACCCTGTGCCNTTTGGCCTTTTCCCTTTTTGTTTTATTTTTGGGAGGTTTTTATTAACTTATTAGTCCCAGATTCTTATGTGATCAATCCAAGTCCGTCTGCCTTGCAGCGTGATTTAGCTGCTGAAGTGACCACCCCATTTTTGAGTAGTTCTCAAAAATTTCCCTTTAAGGCCTTTAATGGAGGTAGGTAGAAATCCTCTTGCTGTATGTAGAGGGTGTCTTGGACTGCATCTTGAATATTGTCATAAAGGATGGAAATAACATCGTTTTTTGGTTTGAGTTTCTAGTTTGAGTTCAGCTTTACTCACCCTCTGCCCTGTGTCTTGGAAGTTTAAAACAATTTTTGACATCCAGTGTGTATGATTAACAGTGATTCAGGAAAGGAGCCTGCATTCTTTAGTTTAAAAGATATGGAACATTTAGTAGAAGTTGGTGTAAGGTTAACTTACTGTAAACATGTTCCTTTTCCTAGATTAATTATGAACATGACACAGGATAAGTTGTAATGGAATCTTTTATCTCTCTGTGGGGGTATAAGAAACCATATCTTCAAAGATGAAGAGTAGTGTACTTTTGATAGTTCATTTGAGAACCTGATCCTTGCTGAAATATCCTTGATTCATTTTTTTGTTTGTATGTGTATGAAGAAATGCTCAACAAATTCGTGGTGTATGATGGCTTGTTTGTGTTCTATTTGGTTACAGGTTGACCTCTGTAAAGGGGAGACAGTACTTACCTGTAGTAGAATTTGAACTTGTTTCTTGCTAATTTTTATACCTTAATTTATTTCTTGTATCCATAATACGCATGTACATTTGATACAAACTTGCAATTGGAAGTACAACAGACTTGTTTTACTTGGAGCTATCCAGTTTTCTTTATTCAAGCAACCAAATATGCATAAAAGTAGATGTTTCAGTGAAATAAAAACTACCAAGTAAAGCATGGGATTTGTAATGAGTTTTCCAGATATGTTTTATAAATTTACTTCTGACAAATATAGATAGATGTTGCCTCTAGCTGAAATCCAGCTTCCAGCTAAAGTGGTCAGATTTATTGAGGAGAAGCATATAATTTCAGTAGAAAAGTGTCTTTCCGCTTCTCCTGTCTTCTTCACCATATATGTCAAAAATACGCATATTACACCAGACATTTGCATGTGAATTGTAGCCTAAAAATATTCTTTCTGCATGAAGAAACTTGCATCTTTTGAGGAACCTGCAATGTTCTGTCAGTGGTCTTTCGTGGAAGGCTTTGTAAACTCATCTCTGCAGCTTTCTGTAGTACAGTTACTGTATGGTTAATTGCTTTTCCTGAAATATTTCTCTGTCTAAGGACATCAAAAATAGACAAGAAGTTGGTCACATAGCTCATTAAAGAGGAAGAGCTACTCTGAATTTTAAGTTCCTCCCAAAAATCATGTCCCATATAGGGTTAAAAAAAAAAAAAAAAAAAGAAGTGTGTTTTGGGACAAAAACCAGGGTAGCAGTTCTCTTTTCCTCTTCTGCTTCTGTTTCCTTTTCATTTTTCGCTGTCCTGTAGTATAAATGGTTTCACTGTTTTCTCTGATGTGGAAGAGGTCTGCATCACCCTTACTGAAGGCAAGCTGATGCACGAATATATGAGCCAGAGGCTCTTAACGTAATTTGTCTTGCAAGCCAGATACCCTTTTGTTTTTTAAACAGATTCCGTTTTATAAGAGACCTTTCCATGGAACCCTGTTTGGACATATTGTGGGAATGGTGTTTGCTCACAAGCTGGTATTTTTCAAAGCAGGTTTCAGAATCAATGTACTGTTGTTTGTTTCTTCATTCAGGGATCTTTAGGTTGGCGTTTTTCAATGTTATGATGCAAAAGTTACCCCAAATGAATTATGAGGCAACTTACACTGGAAAAATTTTGCATCTAGTGTTTGTAATTTCTTGCTACACAGTTTCAACTAAATTATCATATTAGGCCGGGGTGTATATATTGGTGTTGAATCCTTTTCATGCTTCAGCAAATGCACTTAGTAATGTCTTTTCCTTGTTCTCTACTTCTCTGTCTCTCATCCAAAAAATAAAGGAGCCCCAAACATGGGGATGGAACCCACTCTCTGTGCTTGCTCAACTTCAGCAGTACTTTCTCTTACTTTCCTTGGCCGCCCTTATGTCTCCTCTGCAGCAACCCCGCTGCAGCCCCTCCTGGCAGAGGTGAGACAGGACAGGGCTCCCTGTCAGCCACAGCGATGGCTTAGAGTGATTTAAGTGTGGGGTTGCTGTGCCGTTGCAAAGCCCTCCTAGAGGGGCCAGGCCACCTGGGATTTATTCTGGCAGGTGTCCTGATGGCCACACTCTCTGTTCTTCTCTTTGCATCTTAGTTCTGGCTCTTCTTTGTCATCCTGAGTGAATATTTTAGCTATGGCTAGTTTAGATAAGGGAGGTGAATATTTCTTTGTACAGTTGAAGGAGGAATGAGTTTCTTTTTAATAGTTTGTAAGCAAAATGGAAATTGTAAGCAGAAGTTAACAGTGAGAAGAGGAATTGGATTTTCTGGTCTGTTATTCAGTAAGAGAAAAAGGAATTAATTTTGCACAGGCTAAGAATTAGTAAAGCAAAACTTTGCAGCTACTTCTGTGCTTTCATGTGCTTTTTCATGGTTTCTGAAAGAAAAAAAAGGTATTTCACAAATCAGATGTTCACTAAGCATTCTCTAGGGATTATGGTAGCACTTGCTGTTAGTTGACTTTTCTCCATGACTTTAGTGAGATGAAAAAGAAATCTTTCTTCTAGGTCTGTCATTGGGGAAAACATGCACATCACAGAAATTTCCTCTTCTTTTCCTTTCCCGTGGGGGTCTCAATTATTTTGAAATTTGAAAGTTAAACCCTATTTTTATTCTTTGCATTATCTGATGCTATCTTACTGTCTTTAATCCAACTATTTTGAAGACTGCACACTAAAGTTGGTGCTCTGTTTTCTGTGAGCACAGGTAATTTCCTACCTTTTATACTAGGATGAGTTTTTATATTTTTTTCTTGTAGTTACAGGAGAGCATTTAGCAATTTGAGATATTATATGTATCATCAGTCTGCAAATTGAGATCTCCATTTTAAATAGATGGGTGTAGTATCTGGTCACGTATTTAAGTGAGAAGCAAACTACTCTTGAAGAATGTTTCACTGTACGGTTTTAAGACATTGTGTCCAACTTCTGCATGGTTTTGAAAGCATCATCGATGTTATATGCATATGCAAGGAGGAAGTAATGTCATTTACTTTGCTCTCAGAAGATTACTGATGCTGTTCCATGTGAGCTTCTTACAGCTTCTAGACCAGAGAGTGGTTGTGATACTGTTTGGTTGTGTTGTGCTCACATTATTTAGCTGTTGTTTGTTATCCAAGTGAGAAGGTGATTAGGACTTTGTAGGTCTCCATTATTTCCATTTATCTCTTCGGTGATGGACTGGAGAATGCCGTATTTAAAACAGCATGTGGTGCCAAGGGCTGGCAAACCTTTTGGAGATGAAGATTAATTCCTTTTGTGTTGCGTTAATGGTGAAGAAACAAAACTACAACAGGTTGAAAAGTTACATGTGCAAAGGGAAAAAGAAATATTGCAGAAAACTTCCTAGATACTCTAGGGGTACAAACAAACATGGTAAAATTGTTCCCCAGTCTCTGCCATCCCTCTCCTTAGGAGATTGTGTCTCTGCGGGATGCACAGGAAAACTGAGTATAAAGCTGCCCTGAATTGCTGTTTGTAAACACCATAAACCAATTCTGAGTTACTTTAATATGCCAGCTTGCATATGCAAATTAAGGCATTCGGATAACTTTTTCATGGATAGCTTGGTTTTGCCTGCTCGGGAGAATGGGTAGGAAGAAACTCTAGGAACTCCAGGTGTCCTCCAGACTGGAAAGTCTTTTTTGGGGTCCGCAATTGCTCCAGCACTTCAAAATGAATTTGTCTGTATTGAAATCAAGTGCTCATTTACAGTGGGATACTGCTGCAAGTTTTCTTGGATACAGTGGCAGGTATGCAAGATACAGGAGGTGATCTTCCATTCTGCTTGTGTCTGAGACTTCAGTAGCAGTGGTCCAGTTTAGAGTGTCATGCTTAAAGATAAGCTGGAGAGATTCCAGTGTAAGTTCAAGAACAATGAGCTGTTTGCAAAACATGACCCATAAGGATGAGGTGATTTGGGTTTCTTTAGAAAAAGAGAAACCATTAAAGGGTGGCAAACCAAGATGTTACTGTTTCATTATGTCGAACATTAACATCAGAAGTGCCTGTGGCCAATTACTCTGCATGTTCCAGGGAGCAAGATTAATTTCCAGCAAGGAAATTTGATTGTGGTAGTTGGCTTGTTTGTTTGGGGTAGGATGGGTTGGGGTTTCTTTTTTTTCGTTTGGTTGTTTGGTTTTTTGGTGTGTATGTGTTTTGATGTTGTTGTTTTTGTTTTTGTAAGGATACTTAGTGAAAATAGTGGAAGAGGCTACCTGGGGAAATTCTTGCATCTTGATTGTGGCAGGTTTTGAAGAACAGGTTAGACAAACAGCAGTTACAGCATAGGTGTATTTATCCAACTTCAGAGCGGGGCTGGAACAGTAACTTCTTAAGATGCCCTCAGGTCTTTCCACTTCAGTTCTGTGGTTATATACATATATATGAGGCAAAACCAGAAACGCAGAGAATTCTATATCCTTTTGGTCTTCTAATCTGGTTTGCCTTTTGCATTCTGAGCACCTGTAAATCACAGAACTGGGCAAAAATTATTATCATTACGTTCTGTATTTTAATTTTATGGGTTTAAATGTGAAACAGCTTGCAGACTACAGAAATGAAAACTGGCATTAATCCTCTTTTCCCCCTTTTTTCTTTGCAGGTCGCTTGGTTGGTGCCCTGGATGCCGTGTTAGACTCTAATGCGCGTGTTGCTCCATTTCGAATTTTACTACAAGTTCCAGGCTCACAGGTTTACTCTGCCATTGCATGTGGTGAGTTATTGAACGGATCAGAAGTTTACTGGGCCATAGCTATTGGTGAGTCACAGATGGAAAACCCCATACCAATTCTGAGCATGGTCAGTGTCTGCATGTCCAGGAAGCTCAAGGTAACCCCAGCTAGTTGTGTGTGTGTGGAAAGCTTGTTTAACAACCAAATTAACCTCTGGTTAAAATCACTTAAAAAGTGTTACCTAGGAACATTAAGTTTCTATAGAAAACATGTTTAGCTGAGGGTGGTTTGCTGCATTAAATTTCTCTGTTGCGAAGTAGTGTGGTTCTGGTGATATGCATATCTTTTCCTACAGTGGTAGTAGTCCCTTACAGCAAGAAGCTACTTAAGTCTAGGCTTTCACCAGCCTAGTCTTTCACTTGCTTACTGTGAAATGCCTATACACTTTGCTGTAATGAAATATAACTGGAACGTTTGGAAGATTTAGGAGGTAAAGTTGTCAGGGAGGAGAGCAGTGTCGAATTCCTGATCTGTTATGCACTAATCCCTTTTGAAGTGTTTCTGCAACTTCTGAAAGTCAAGCTCATCTTCAGGAAAGTGATATTGACATGAATTCCAGCAACCTTGCCATGACCCAGAAAGGCCATCTGAATGTTCCATTCATCCTACTGTGGCTTGGCCAGAGTGCAGGACTGTTCTTACCCCTTCTGCTCCTATCTAAAAAATCCTAGCATTGAAATTTACAGCAGTTTTTCTTTGGTAATGGTTCAAAGCTGCAACTAGGGAGCATTAGGAAGCATCTCTTAAGTGAGAGGGTGGCCAAACCCTGGAACAGGATTCGTTCTAAGAAGTGGTTGATGTCCCACCAAACCTGCCAATGTTTAAGAGGCATTTGGACAATGTCCTTAATAACTTCAGCTTTTGGTCAGTCCTGAAGTGGTCAGGCAGTTGGACTAGATGATTCCTAGGATTTCAAGGAAAACAAGGAGAGCTTCTTGAAATGCATCAGTAACAAAAGGAAAACAAAGGATAATGTGGGCTTGTTACTAATGAACAGATTGCCCAGAGAAGCTGTGGAGTCTCCCTTACTGGCAACATTCAAGAACCATCTGGACACAACCCTGTGCAATGTGTTCTGGAATAAACTTGCTTCACCAGGGAGGTTGAGCCTGATGACCTATTGTGGTCCCTTCCAACCTTTCCCATTCTGTGATTATTGTAGACCCCTTCCAGCTGAAAAGTTGTTATTCTATTCTTTCTTATACAGATAAAACCATAAAATAGTTCAGTAGTATAAATGTTGACATGTCATTGATAGCGTTTGACATAGTAGTCCTTTAAATGGAAGAGTCAGTCTATATATTCACCTTAACTCTTTCCTCTGTACATGGTCATCCAGCAGTTTCTCCTTGGTTCAGCAGAGCTCCCTCTGTGTGTTCCCCATTAATACTGGGAATTTTTCCCTGGGCCAGATGTGTTTGAAGAAGCTTGCGTAAAGTCTATTTGTGCTATTTTTGTTTTGGCTAGATTTTCTTTGTTTTGCAATTGCTCTGTGCTTTCTATCCCTCCTCCCCTCCTTTTTATATTTAAGTAATGCCATCTCATGGAGAAATTTAAGAGCTTCATGCTGTTACGGTCCTGTGATGAAACCAGGTAGCTTTCACTGGAAAAGCGTTGCTGTCGTGGCTTCTTGATTATTTGAACATATGCAGTATTCCTTTCTGGGGCTCATCCTTGCCACGTCTACACTCCTGCTGCACACAGAATTTGGTTTGGTGTTTTGATTTTGGTTTTTTATTTTTTGAAGGAACTACAAATGACAAACTTGCTGGGTTGGAATGACTAAGGATTTTGCTGAGACAAACTTACATGATTAATGTTTTCTAAAATTCTCTTTGGCTCTTCTGAATAGATGTTCATCCTTGAGAAAATGAGATTTATAGTAATAGAGCGGAAAGCAGAGGGGTCTGTTTTGTGTGCTGCCTGGGTAGAACATGCACAGTTGCCAGAGCTGCATAGAACTAAAGAACCATGGCCGCAGAAGCTGTTTGTAAATAATATTGCTGCTGTGAAACCCTGACACGAGTGTTCAGAGGAGAGCTGGCAATAGGAGTCAGCGGAGCATCACCCCGACCCCTTCCTGGGAAGCTGTAGAAGGACATTGCCCACACAGAAGTGGCCATTGCTGCTATCCCAGCTCTGCCCTGTCTGAGCAAGGCATTTCATGCAAACACAGTGTTCAGAGTCTCTTACTGGCTTTGGAAGGAGCAGTGAGACAAATTAAAGTTCCTGCTGCTGTATGGCAAGGGCAAGGAGCAGCTCCAGGAACTCCTTCCAGTCTCCCGGTGTAACTTCATTGCGGATAGCCATCATGTCATCAGGCAGTTAATGAAAATGACATTTTGCATTGTGTATTGGCAGTCCTCTGTTCCAGGAGCTGTAGTCTTAAATGATAATACATGCATAAGGGTCAGATCTGTGTTACAGACATTTGCAAATCTCAGAGGGGTGCTAGGAAGTCTGATCCCTGCATGGCTGTTCTGGCAGAGATGTTTTAATCCAGATGGTTAATCATGTTATACCAGTACAGGAAAAAAAAAAGGCTAACCTCACCCCTTGTTTAGAGCCACTTGAAATATTACTTTCAGAAGGCTCATGGGCAAAACAGAAACTCAAGTCCCAGTCAAGCAAAATTGGTTTTAGGAGAGGGAGAGCAAAGGATTTGGTGAGAAGTGGGTTTAAAGAAAAGGTTCTAAGGAATGAGGCAGTGATTAGACAACGCACTTGACATGAACTGATGAAGGAGGTGGGTAAAAGGTGGAATAAAATGCTGTGCAGAACATCAGCATAGGAAGAGGAATAAAGAATGGAAATAAGAGATTTGCAATGCTTGAGTCAAATCACAGGACAACTTTAAAAACTATGAAATGGAAATTAGAAATAAAGAAGGAACTCAAAAAGTTTAGTTGGCCTGACCAAATGAAAGGGCCAAAATGATCTTTTGGTATTTGAACAGAAACTCTGGAGGCAGACAGGAAAGATTGCAGGAGTCGCTGTGGGACATAACTGCTGCCTGGGCTCAGAGCAGTCCCAGCAGTGTGGATGCTACTATGAAAGGGATCTTGCTCACAGCTTACTTCACAAGAGGCAGCCTAACAGCTTGCCATACACTTGGTATCTTTTAGATTGCTCAGAAATAAAAATTCAGCTCAATATTTGCTTTATGCAGCCATTTCAGTATAAAATTACTGTATTTCTGGTGCTCTTAAACATTTATATAATTTTTTTTCTTTACCTAAAGGGCTTTTAAGTGTCTCTAATTTTATGGGTTTTTTAAATTTAAATTTAACCTTGATTAATGATATTTAAGAAGTCCCGTTACAAGACCATCCTGTCAGGGAAGTTAAAGCTTGGAAGGTTTCCCTGCCAGTTGGCATTCTGCATGGAAAACAGAGCAAAGGGAAGTGGAAAATCCTTACCTAAGTTTTTCTTTTTTTGTTGTTGTGAGGCAACATGATGCATCACTAATGTACACACAAAACAAATCTTGAGATAATGGGTCTCCTATTTGAGATTAATTTTATTATTATACTCATGTGTGATTTGTCTGTCTCTTTCATACAGCTGTTTCTCTTCTTTCTTCCACAAGCAAGGCATTAGGAGAAGCAATTATTACTGCCCTTCCTTTTTTACCTATAATGTCTTAATTACTGACCAGTAAGATCTGGAGGGGCCAGATTTTCCCTTGCTGGCCCTGTATGTCGTGGTATGACTTTTCTGTCATCATGTCACGTAGAGACAATTCAGTTTCAAGCAGAAAGACCCAAAGCAAATCGGTAATGAGTGAAATATTATTTCTGGAGTTAGTGTGAACACATTACATTTAAAGAACCAGCAAACCCCTCAGATCTTTAGAGAAGAAGGTTTAAAAATTTGAAAAGCTGTATTAGTCAAAGGTTTCTGTTTGCTTCATTTCTTCCCCAAACTGTAGAAATGTGCTCTTGCAGAACCTTTAGGTGTTGCTGAACCAAACTCTTTTTTAGGTAGTTTGTTTATTATAGAGGGCTTTGTATTCCTCTCAAAAGGTGTGCATGTGTGTGTGTGTGGTGTGTGTGCATGTGTGTATTGAGGGAGAGGGAAAGGAAGATCAGGAACTTTCGGGAACAGGGCATAGATCAAAGGTTTCCAGTGGTCACTTACAGAATGTCATGTCAGAATAAGCTGCAGTCTAGCAGCTCAGGATGAAGTTTTGCTGGTTTTTCTGCGTTGACTTTTAATGCAGCATTTGCTGGCTGATAGCATTTGAGAAGATAAAACTAAAAGCACTAAAACTAGTTCTCCAAAATAGTGAGGTTTTTGTTTTTTCTCTAACTATACCGCTGTTAACAAGACCTTTTTGACCTCTTTGCTACTAAGAATTCTGAGGCTGAAAGTTCAGTTTCTCATAATGAATTTATGAAATAGTGCATTTTATTATTTTTTTCCCCTTCCTTTTAATTTTATTTTGTAGGATTAGTTTCAATACACTATTTTTTGCTTTTCTAGGTGCCACTGCAGAGGAAATAAACCAGCACTGGGAATGGCTGGAAAAAAACTTGCTCCATACTTTGTCTGTGTTTGACAATAAAGAAGATATTGTTAGTTTTGTCAAAGGGAAGGTGAAGGTAAGGAAACTGTCTCACTTTCACCCTCCCCTGCCCGATTACATGCGGTTTATTAGAAGAATGTCATGAAATTGTTGTCATTCATCCTTGGTTTTGACCATCTAAACATTACTAGTTTTTTGTGTGACTCTTGCACCTTATGTGGCCAGCACATGAAGGGTTGGAGAAATTAGCATCCTTTTGGAAGGTTAAAGAATTTTAAAAGTAAAGGAATTTTGTGACTGTAAGTCAGATTAAAAATAACAATGGCATGTGAGGAGTAACCTGGAAAGCCTGGTGTCCTGAGCTCTGCTTTTAATGAGGTACATACTCTAAGAGGACCTTGGTGATGGCTGGGTGGAGGTGTGGGTTCACTAGTGGCTGCTATACCTCAGGTCCTGCTACAAGATTTTCCTTGCTAACAGTTTTAGTGGGATGCTCTCCCGCCATACCCTCTTTTCCAGTTTGGAAATTTTGTAGGAACATAATGTTTTTGATGAATTTCACCCTTGCTGCTGTGAGCTCTGTGGGCTCTGAATCTGGGGAAGAAGAGGACAAGACCAAAACATTGCTGTACAAATCCTAGTTTTTATTCTGCTTTCTTTAAAAAACGGCATATTGTCTTAAGTACACTGAAATACCAAATACAGTTAATTTCTCTTGATAACACAGCGACAGCCTGTTACCTAGCACAATACATATTTAAAATTCTTCGGGTTTCATTAGTTAATATTAAATCCAGGTTTTGGACCCTCACACCTGCTGTAGACTTTTAGCATATTAGCACTGCTTGGTAATTGCAAATTATACCAGGTGCTGTAACATATGGCTTATTTGTCTGCACAGTGCAATACATACTTAACTCCTTTGTTGTAATACCACTACTAAAATCTTAATTATATTTATGTAGGTCTTGAAACCATCTTTGTAATGGTTCCAAACATGTCTCAAGTTACTGACACATCTGACTGCTTTGCTTCTTCATAGGTAAATAGTACTGGTCAATATACACAACTGTTACTCTACTTTTGCTCTGTATATACAAAATAAGAGCAATCATAAGCCATTGTGGAAGTTCTGCCACACTCATTGAAAAAGTTATATATAAGGGAAAGAAGGCCCCAAAGGTCTTGCTTTGAGAGCATTGATCATGTATGAGAGATGCAAGCACCAGAGAAATTTCTCCATTTGTGAAAACTGCAAATTGACTGGCATTCATTTGTAAGAAAGTGTTGCATTATTAAATTTGCATGGGTAGCTTGTAGCAACTTGCCTGAGTGTGAGTGCCATAGTTTTATCCTGATACATGGTTTTGTTCCGGACCCAGGCACTGATTGCAGAGGAAACGAGCAGCAAGCTTGCTGAGCAGGAGGAAGACCCCGAGAAGTTCCGAGAAGCCCTGGTGAAATTTGAATCCAGATTTAATTTTCCTGAAGCAGAGAAGTTGATCACCTATTATTCCTGTTGCTGTTGGAAAGGAAAAGTTCCTCGGCAAGGCTGGCTTTATTTGAGCATCAATCATCTCTGTTTTTATTCCTTCTTCCTGGGCAAAGAATGTAAGTGTAAATGCATAAGGAATCTTAGACTGGGGAGAGAAATAAATGTACCTACATTTAAAGGAAGAATAGCCAGAGTTCTTATGAAAAGCCTAGTTCACCTCTGAAGTTTAGTTTCTGAGTTTTTAATTGTTGAGCTGAAAAATCCTGTTCAATTTAGTTTTCACTTCAGTCTTTGTATTTTAATATGAATGCAGTAATAAAAATGACATTGCAAGAGCGCACAGACATAGTTGCTATCTGGTTTTTCTTTTTGTCATGGTGAAGCAACCTTAAGATGTAGCAGACCTCCCACAAGTTCTAGAATAAGGAGTTTCAGTGCTGAAAATGGTGAGTAAGGATGGGTCCCTCCCATAGGCAGGGAAGCAGAGTCACATTGCTGTAGGGTGGTAGGGGAAGGGCTGGTCGGGCCAGGGATACCTGAGTCAAGCTGCCTGCTTGAAGATAGCCCAGGAAGCATAAAAGGAATGTGCCCTGGAGAACCAGGTGAAAATTCAGAGCTTTTAAGGAAAAACAGTAGCGATTTACGGATTTGTTTGTGTTTCTGAAGAGCAGTACAGTGAGGTCACAAGAAGTGTGGGGTCTTGCTCCTGGGGCCTTTTAGACTTTCAGGTGGTTCAGCAAGTTCTAAGGATTTGGTTGTGGTGTTCCTCAACAGGGATAGAATTGTGTGAGTGAAAAGCCTGTCAGAATAGATATTAGAAGATAAAAATGAAAGTAACAGACATAAAATGTTAAAAATGAATGTAGCCATTTAAACTCTGCAGCATTTCTCTATTTAGTAAAATTGTGCATGAACCTCTAGCCTTTTAAGGCCTGTTTATCCTGCTGGAACTTAAACAAGGGTAGCAATAGAATACTGCTATAAATATATCAGTGTTTGTCAGTTACAACAATTAGAAAAACTTTGCCATATTCCATCTGGATTTAATACTGAGATATAGCTGTAGGTTTAAAAATTAAGTCCATCTTAAGAAAGATAGTAACTTATAATTTCTAAGATTGAAAACATTCCAAGACATGCTTAGAGCTGGAGGTCCTTTCTTCCCTTATATTATTTCAAGACAATTATTTTGTCATATCAGCAAAAGGTGGAAGAGTTATATTTGAAATGCAGGTAAGTTTGTTATTCACCATAAAAACAAAAGTTGAGTTTTGCTGGGAAGAGTAGAATGGAATTTCTTGATATATACTAGATATGTGAGTTCTTGTTTAATCTCTTTGTTCTCTGGTTAGTATTAAATAATATCCTTTGCAAATCATTTCTTCTTATTATCATTGCAGGTTTTCTCTCATTAAATCTGAGATAGCCAGTCTGCCAAAGCACACAAAGCAAAAATGATACTTACTAATGGTAGAGGAAGGAGGAGGGAGAGGGAAAAACCTTTTATATGGTTCCAAAAATTTTGTCTGTGTGATACCACAGATCATTGAATGATAATGGAAATACAGTATCATGCTGTATTTTTTAAGAAGAGATTTCTTCTCATATCTTTAGTTAAATATTCTTTATGAAAATGCAAAAAATAAACAAAACCCCAACAAGCAATTACATGTTTGCAACTTTTTATTTTGACCGTGGAAAACACACTGTTCATTCACCAATGTAGTCAGTTGCATTGCCTTTGTATTCCCACACATTTGCGTGTAAATGTGAGGAAACCCCCTGAATTTTCTTTTGGTTAAACAAACTTCCCTAGCTCGGTGGGAAGCAGCATATATGCTGAAATGATTCCCACTTCCTTGATTCTGATAAAGCAGATTACTTCTGTTCCTAGGCTAGTGTTTTGTCATGTTTATGAAATACTTGTGCTACAGGGAATAATCCAGATTTAATACAGTTCTGGTTGTTACTGTTTGAGAAGCTGATGCTGATTACATGCAGAACAAGTGATTCATTGCCTTTGTTTTTTTTCAGGTAGCAATCACAAATTAAATCAGATTAAATCTGGTCTTGAAAATGTTGCTAAGAAATCACATTTATTGCGTTCTTCAATTTTGCACACAGAAAAAACCCAATATATGGGTTGCAGTAAAATTAGTTCTCAGTTGTGTTTTACCTCTATAAAAATCCCCCCAAATTGTAGACTGAAATCTCTTTATAGGCAAAGTGTTAAGTCTTCTGCTTCTGGCAAGTTTTTTCCCTTCTTGTTGTTTCATTTTGTGTTAAAGTGACCTGGAATGCAGTATTAGAACCTGTTTTCAACTTCTCGTAAAATTAATTTACGGCTTATGGGAATATAAGCTCCATGGAAAAATTTTTCCAAGACAAGTCCCCTTTTATCTAAGCCTCCAAGTATTTGTAGGATTTCAGAGGCTTAGATCGTCAGATAGCTTGAAAGGTCATGCCAAGGTTTCTTCACATTTTTAATTAAATATGTGTTTTTCTGAAACCTCGAAGACTTTGTACCTTTTATCAGTGGCGTGGGTCCCGTACAGGCTGTTGTGCTTTTTCTTTAACCAACACTGTAGAGTCTGAGTGGCTCCGACCTGCCTGAACAACAGTGCTATTGCTATGTTGTTATTTAATCTTCCTTCCCTTGACTGGGCTGGTACAAATGATTTTATGACCATTTGCAACCGCCTGTGCATGTTGATGCAGCTGTGCTTTATTTGAGTAAGAAAAATGTAATCTGCAAATAATCTTGACAGCTGTGGTTCATATAGTACAGAAAACTTGCTGAGGGTAGCTCCTTAGGTAATTAATGATCATGGATAAGTGTCGTATATATATGACAATGTTTGTTATTACTGCCTTTTTATTGCTTTATTGGCATCAGGAGACCAGCTAGGGATTTTAGGGGATGTAGTCTTGATGTTACTGGCACAGAGAAATCTGGGAAGCTTCCAACAGTTGTTAAGAAGAAATTTAATCTATTTTAAAGTCCTTTCCAGCCTAATTTCTACCCAGAGATTCGTGTGAGAGGCTTACAACATCCCGCAGTAGTTACCTAAAGTAAGCTGATTCTGTTTGCCACTTATATTTATTTGATTCAACAGCTTTGTGTATAGAGAACAGTGTCGTACACTTCTTGTTCTCTATAAACAAGTCTGACTATAGTTAATGGTTAGGGCAAGATGTGCCTGTGCATCTTTTTAGTAAAAAGCAACCAAAATGGGAGGATCCCAATGCTTGGCAGCTTTTTTTAATGTCCTGTTCATAGTCGTAATTACACGTTGTAGCAATCTCCATGTGCAAAAGCTTCCTTTTGGATGGGAGTTAGCTTTATTTTAAAGCTAAAGTAACTGTGCATGTAACTGGCTTCCACCTGCCTACAGTTTTGTTTCTAGGAGATTACAAAGCCTTTCCCTCTTGTCTTTGTACTCTGAAGTTTCTACTAGTGGTAAGGAGGCAGGCTGCAGAAATTACTTGTAAAGGAGTTAGGAACACGGCGTATGGCAGATGCTCTGCAAGGGCACCACTCCCCGGTCTAGCATTTCATGTGAAGATAGTTAAAATTTTGAGGGAGAGATTCTGAAAAAGACACGTCTTTTGGAGTGGGTGAGATTGAATGCAGAGGCATAACAGACATTTCAGCATGTGCTTGGTCTTGCCTATAACAATGTCTCTCTCTCCTCTTTGGTTTGCATTTCATTCTGCATTTGATTGTTTCCCAAATCGGAAAAATGTAAGCAGAGTTTCCAACCCACTTTTGCTCTTCTCTTGAATTGCAGTGAAACTAATCATTCCTTGGGTTGAGGTCCAGAAACTGGAAAGAACCTCCAATGTCTTCATGACCGACACAGTCCGTGTCACTACAGCAAATAAAGAGCGCGACTTCTCCACGTTCCTCAATATCACTGAGGCTTTCAGAATCATGGAGCAGCTGGCAGATGTGACGCTCCGAAGGCTACTGGATAATGAAACCTTTGAACTGGATCCAGGCCTGCAGGATCCTACTCAGATTACCAAGAGGTAAAAAGCTAAACTGTTGTATGAGCAGAGATTCAATAGTGGGCTTCATGGCTTGGTGTGTTAGCTGCGTAAGATTTCAAAGCTTTGTTTGATTGGATGCAAAAGAGACTTGATAATGTCTTATGGTGTATCCAAAAGGTGCATTTTAACTTGTATGCAAGATGCATTTTTCAACTTTATATTCTTCCCTTAAACAACACAAAGTTTCAAAAGTACTGTTCCACATAGAGGGGAAGATTGCAGCAAGGGATATTTTCCGTCTTCCCTGAAAAGCAGCATTATTTTGCTTATAATTTTGGTAATGTGTAGACTTTCCTAGTGCCTTCAGTTCCCTAGAATTACTGCTTTTGATCATATCTGAAACATGGAATTCCCACTAGTGTGATTGTCATAGCCAACTTAGCAAGCATTTACAGGACTTAAAAAATAGACAGTTGTGGTATTGCTATTGTCAGCTCTACCCCTTGTATCCCTGAAATACATCTCTGCATTCCTCTCCCACTACAGAAATGCATTTGGCTCTCAGGGAAAGATTGATGGCTATTTCTCTGCTGGTAGCACAGCACACAACTCTGTGTTTTATTTGCTGCTGGGAGAAACGGGGAGGGAAGCTGCCCTGAGGAATTTTAGGTGGGCAGGATGGAGTAGCCCAAGCTGGAATTTGCCTGGGGCATCAAGGTTAAGGTGCTGATTTAAAATACTTCTTTTCTGAATGGGATGTCAGTGGAGCAGTTATCTCCTCTTGAATCATGCCCTTTCCTGCTCTTCCTTCCTTTCCCTCTGCCAGGGGTACGAAGAGAATCACCTAGGTGTTGCTTCCTGACTAAAACATAAGGAATGCATGGTATCATTTCCCAAAAAAGAGAGACCAGTAGCCATTTTATTGTTTCTGAGGGATATTTATACAGTGGTGCTGGGCATACATCTCAGCTAAACACTTCTGCAAAGCTTCATAATGGAGTTTAAAACAATAAAGTGGACTTCCTCTGCAATTTCATATGTACACACAGTGAGGAAAATCACTCACACCAGGATTTCATTCCTGATGTTACTGAAAAATTCACTTGAGGTAACACAGTGGTGAGTAACCATAAACAATCTTTGCAGGCTTTTTTTTAATAGCCATGGTCCCTTGGAATACAAGAGCTACCACTGTTTTCCATTATATGTGTAACTGGTTATTTTTAACATTGTAGGCTTTTGGCTCAAGAGATGTAGGGATATGTACTTTAGCTAATGTAGAATATGACTGTGATAGGTTGTATCTCAGCCCCTTTCCCTGCTTTACCATTTCACCTTTGCTTTTGGGCTGAAAAGTTAGATGCAAAAAGAGAATTTCAGAGGAAATGTAACAGAAACCTGGGGGGTGATGTTTTTCATCATCTACCAGTTTTTGTCATTGTCACTTCCCAAAATAGTCTTTGAATCAGGGGTACTAACTGAATGGAAAGAAAGTAAAATTACAGTTGTAGAGACAAGTATAAGGCTAGCAATATGCTACAATAAGGGGCTCTCAGGGAATCAACCTGTAAGTAATTCATGGCATTTTTGAGAAGTAGTGTGTCTATTAGCAGTCAAGTAAGAGAAACCATCCCACACACTTACTCAAACAGGTTCTCTTTCCTTCCCTCCAACTAAAGAAGAAAAAAGAAAGTTAAAGGAACAGAGGAGAAGGAAAGACAAAAATATATTTACTGGGGATTTCCTGGTCAAGATATTCTCTAACCTGTGCTGTGACTTGGGATGGCAGAAAGGGAAACATGGAAGATGCCAAAATCCCATTTCCTCTGTGTGAATTCGGTAGTGGTTGGATAAGTTGCTGTTTCTGGTGCCCTTTGTACCACTTCAGCAACCACTTTGATGTAAGGCGATTAAGCAAGACTGTAGTTTGAATAGTGGATAAACTGGTTTTTAGTGTTAACATGTATTGGGGGGGGATGTTGTACTTCTTTTGGCGTATGAAGTTTTTGTTGCTGCTTTTTTTCTTGAAGCTATTGTAGTACTGTGAGAACAATTACTTTCCTCTCAACATGTTCCCTCTAATAATAGTAATTGTTAATTCTTGTACATTATTTGGAAGCAAATAATAATAATCTGTGAAAATGAAAGGAGACACACACATCACTGGAACTATTCCAGCTCTGACAAATTATTGAAGTTGCTGTAGATGGCTTTTGTTTACTAGGCTTTCTTTTGTGAGAGGCTTGTTTCAATATCTTTATTTTTTAAAAAAACACATTTTCAGTGCTATCATGATCTGTATGTTCTGCATTCTGAAAACCATAAACCTTTGCCATTCCTGAGGCTCTTGGGGTCATCTTGCTGAGCAGTGGAGGGATGGGAATCAGAGTGGCTGTGGGATTAGGCCCACAGCCTGTGAAACAAATTATATCATGGCCAGAGTCAAACAAGTCGGTATGCAATTTTTTGTGCTGTTTAATGAAATGATAAGACACAAAACAGTGGATTACAAAGGGATTAATGGCAATTGAGATAATTGCCATAAAAAGCAAAGTAAAGCTGATGTGTTTGGTACCTACAAATGCCATTTCTTGTAGACCTATGTATATGCCATACAGTTTTACTGGAACACATATGGTAACTATTATTTCTTTTTTAAAAAGAAGGCTGCAACAGTCTCTGGTATAGGTTTCTTGTACTTCTAATTTCCGTCTCTTTCAGGATGCAGAAATACCCATTGCATTTCTCAAATGTAGTGAGAAATTCTCCTGGGCAGAACCCACAATTTAAAAGCTTTAGTGCTGCTGTCAGTAGGGTCTCAGCTGTGTGATATGTTTTCTCAGGCTCTAACCACATCAGTTTCTTTTCTTCATGCTTAACTGTGAATTACCAGTGAGAATGACTTTGGTTCGTGTGAAGGCAAGAAGGTTGTTAACGCTGATCTAAACTCAATGGAAACTGTTTGAAGTATCCCGTAAATGTCACTTCAATCCGCATTTATTCCTTCAGAGAGGGAATCTGAGAATGCTTTAAAGCTTGAACAACAAGAAGAATATGACTAGAAAGAACCTCCTTTTATTGTATCTCTGTAGCAAAAGGTAGGGTTTGGGTTATCTCTGTGTGATTGCCTAATACGTTGTTAAGTATTTGCAGTAATGGGCATATCAGAATCCATACCAGTACTTGACTGTTCTGTCATTTAGAAGTCTGAGGTCTAACTTGAATCTTCTGCATTTTTGAGTCTGTCACTTGTTCTACCCAGTACTATTGAAGAGATCAGGAGGGCTCACTTTCTTTAGAGCAATCATTTGTGTATTTGGAGGTTGATGTGCATCTTCTTTCTCTTTCTTTCTTTAAGCTGCACTGCCCTACTTCTACCAGAATTTTCTTATCAGTGTGGATTTTAGCCATTCTGGTCACCCTTCTCTGGACATCCATCACTGATGCCACATGGGGGCAGGCACGCTGTGGTGGGATATAGGATTGCCCCAGAAACCTTGCCGGTGCTGACCAGGGCAGGAGCAGCGTGACTGTTTCTGCTGCAGTTCTGGACTGCCATGCTGCATCTTGGTGGCCATGCACTTCTGCAGCCCAGGACAGTGTTCCTCTTCCTCCTATGAGCGTGAGGCTGTTGGCTCTTGTTCAGCTTGTGATCCTGTGTAACCCTAAGGGATGGCTCCTGTTCATCTCCATGCTGCATTTGTGAAGCTTATGATGTACAGCTGAAGATATTTGTAATGCCTTTTTTTCCACAACATCCCTTAAATTTATGAATATAAATCTGAACCTGATCCTGTTCTTACATTCATTAGCCTCTACCAGCCTTGCATCAGGTGCAAGTTTAGTAACAAGCTCTTGATCCATCACACAGGCTGCTGATGAAGACATTGAACACAAGCTAATCTAGGACAGATTCCCAAGGGGGTCCTCTTGATACAACCTTCCAATTTACCAGGAAGCCCTGAAGGGCTTTGTTTTGAGGTACTCTTTTGCAACCGGCTTGGTACAACGTTTTAGTAGTTCCATGAAAGGATGTATCAAGGCTTTCATAAACTTTGGCTAAAACATTCATTGCAACTCCTTCATCTACAAGTATAGTGTTCCTGCTGTGTAAGGGAATGAATGATGTTCAGTTTACATGTGTCCTGACAAGTCCATGTTGGCTCTCCTCAGATAACATCTCCTGGCTTGCTTATAAGAAGCCTTTCTTCCCACACAAATTTAGCAGTTCTTCCAATAAACAAGACATATATTGTTGGATGTGTTATTTCCAAAATATCTGACTTTCTGGAGTCTCAATAGCAAGAAGAATCTAGTAATCCATCTCTTAAAACATGAGGTCAACAAACAAAGTCTGTTTAGATTTTAGATAGGCAACAAGTGACTCACCAGAGCTAAAATCTTGCCAAGTTGGCTTCTGCTGGATTTAAAGCACAGAAAACCATTTGACAGTGAGGACAGCATTTTAAGCGTCCTGATGCTTTTAGGCATTTTGTTAGTCTTGTGTGTTTTATTTCCTTTAATTTAAAACTCTTGTAGGGGTCATGCACAAGGAGTTACTGCAGTTCAGGCTTGCCATTCACTTTGAAGTGCTGGAGTTGGAGGCAGTCCATGATCCCATAACATACAAGTTGGGAGCTGCACTCAGAAGGAATTGCTGAGTTTTTTGCAAAGTAGGGAACAAGGCAGTTGCATCTTGTCTTGCATCTTTTATTCTTCTGATGCTTGTGTAAATACTCAATAAACATTATTTTTACATAATGATAGCTTTAGCTCCTTTTTTTAGTTAAGTACCACTCAGTATGCTGCATTTGCTTAAAAACCACTTGGAAATTGTTAAGTGAGGGTAGAAATTTTCAAACAAGTAGGTGTGCAAGTAGAAAGGTTGCATTTCTGTTTGGCATTGGAGGTATTGTAAAACTCTAAATGGAAGCTGTGGGACTTGGTGACGTGGGCCATTTTTGTTGTATCATATTTAAACAGTCACCTGTCTTGTTTTAGGACCTAAATTTGTTTGTGGGTTTTTTAGACTTGTAGGGTTGATGGTTTTTTTAACCAACTCTAATTTTGTTTGGCTGTGTTTATGAAGGGAAGCCTTTAAGCCGTAGAATTTGCTTGCTTACCAGGAAATATATTTGTGGTGTTCAACTTTGGAATAAAACCTGTTGTTTGAGCCCACAGTGGTAGGTGCTGACAGCATCTCATCCCTCTGTTACCGCTTTTCATTCCAGGATCCCTCCTCCAAGCAGGCTAGCCCATTTCAGCACTTGTTTCTTGGGCAGCCCTGGCTGTGGTGTAGTTTCTGTGGTGTCCCTGTGTGAGCCTGTGTGTGAGTCACGGGGGGACAGGCAGTTCCAGGGATGTTGGGGTTGGCAGCCTTCCACAGGTACAGAGTGAGTACGGATGGATACAGTGCTGGTGAATTTACTTAGTTTCAGACGTTAAGAATGTCATTCTTCTTCAGCTTAAAATCCTGTGGCTTGGTCTGAAAGGCCCTGCACACGGAACCCATAGCCCCAAGAAATGCAGCAAAATCCTGAAAACTCAGAAGCTTCAGATTTTGGAGCATAGGGAACAGCTTTTAAGTAACAGACAGCGTGTGCCTCAGTAGAGGTCCCACTCTTTTGTATAAAGTCTCTTTTCACAAAAAGGTCGAGAAATCTTCACAACCAAGTAGATGTAGGGAGGCTCTTACCTTTCAGCACAATAGCAGGAGAGCACAGTTCTACCAGGCCTGACTGCAGATGCTATCAGCAGCATTCATCTGTGCTGTGCAGAAATGGAAAATATTTTAGTGGTGAGTTAACTAGGAGGCATATCCTGATCCAGCTTTGTCACAATAGCAGATCGCTGCAGGCACTTATCAGAGTTGCTCTCACTGTGGAATTTTAGTTTAGGATCAACCTTTTTGTCTTTCTTCACAAACAGGGTTTCTCTTTGTTCTCTGTGAAAAAACAGGAGACTATTTGTCTGCTTTCTTTGGATAATATTATTAAGGAAGATAATGCATGAGAAGGAAACAGAAGCTGAACGCTGGTTGAGTGCATTCTGTCTTTTCTGTTGCTTGCAGATACAGATCCTCCCTTCTCAGGTCTCAGTTTGTTCTGGATTGTCTTCCTCCCTGTTTCACATGGCTGTGTCTTTTTCTATGGATTAAACTAAACTAAAAAAAACCCCACACAAACAATTGATTTACTTACCAAGGCAGTGGCTTCATTTGTCTCAACTTATATTTTAACAGCAGGGCTGGGGTAGAGGGAAGGTGTCTGCAGAAGAGCAGGGTGAAGGAAGGAGTGGAGAGGGGATTTACAGCACCAAGGTACCACTCCCTGTTATATTTCAGGCCATGCTTTAAATTCTTTCAGTGGCACAAAATCAAACTTTTTTTTTTTTCTTTTCCCTAAGGTGAATCATGCTAGGAAAAATTTAGTTGTAGCAAAGAAAATTACAGAATTTAAGCCCTAATGTTTCTGCTGTTGGTGATCTAATAGCCATGGCCTGTTTATAATGTAATAGCTTAGTTCTCTAAAGTACTGCAGGCTTCTTCATTAAGAAAGGACAAGGAAAATAAGTCCGCAAAGCCAAGCCTGTATAACCATGGCTCATTAATGAAAGTTTCATTTATTTAAAATTTTCTCTCCACATAAATGTGGATGGGTGGCTGGAAGGAGGCCAAGTTCAAACTGAATGTGGCTGGTGCTGTTATTCCCAAATGAATCCCTAAGTGACGTGAAACTGTTTTGCATTTTGAAACTGTTTTGAGAGCTCTCTGAGGCTAATACCTTTGCAAGTCAAGGATTCCATCATGTAAGTGCCACCATCATTAACACTTCTATTACTGACCACTCTGGAAGTACTCATTGAGCAAATGCATTACTTTTGGGTGCAGGTGCAAGTCCCTGGGGTGATGTTGGTAATGCTGCTGTGAAGGGAAACAAGGAACATCAAGCTAATCTCCCTTGCTCAATATATGTTCATTAGATGAAAGATTTAGTTATTTCCTGGGCACTGGAAGTCATAACTCTTGGAGTCTGTTAAGTCATACAGCAGCCATAGAAAATGCATGGTTAAAAATAATTAACCCTCCCCCACCAGCAAAACAGCTGATTCAAATTAGTGTTCTTTCCCTTCCTAGTTACTGTACTAGTTGCTTTTGGCCTTATTGTTAAACAAGCAGTTATTTATAATGTTTTTCTTTTAATGTATTTCAAAGTTGCTTGTTTAGTGCTCTGTTCACATAGGCACTGAAGATTGCTGTGCACGGTGTTTTTATTCTGTATTCCTTGCTCTTGGTGAGGCCAGCAAGAAAAGTGAACCTGACACTGTATGTCCTGGCTTTCAGGATTTTGTGATTCATTCTGTTGCTTTTTCTTAAGGGATCTTGAAGCCAGAGCACAGAATGAATTCTTTCGGGCCTTCTTCAGATTGCCCAGGAAGGAGAAGCTGCATGAAGTTGTGGACTGTTCTCTCTGGACGCCGTTCAGTCGCTGTCACACAGCGGGGAGGATATATACTTCAGACAGTTACGTCTGTTTTGCCAGCAAAGAAAATGGCTGCTGCACTGTTATCATCCCACTTAGAGAGGTAGAGTTGTTTGTTTGTTTCATTCTGGGTCCTTATCTGCCTTTTTCTGCCCATAGCCTCCAATGCCACTTGACTTATCTGCAAAGTATTGTTTGATGAAAAAGAGCAGGATGCTTGTGTGTATCCTGCCTACAGGATTGTTGTACAGCTTGTTCTGGGACTCATTAGGGCCTGAGCTCCTAAAAATATGGGTGATTCAACACTATCCTCAAAGTGAAGCATGGCCAGGTAATGCAGCAGGACAAAACACGGCAAGAACAGAGTCTGCTTGGCCCAAGACTTGGTCAGGGCTTCCCTCCCAGCGCCACAAACACATGCATCCAGCTTGATGTTGATGGAGACCGGCTTGGACCCATTCCAGCAATGCAAAAGCATCCTTGCCTGGGATCAAAACAAGTGTTGAGCTCTTCCTCCATAGACAACCTCTGACAAACCTGTGGGTACTTAGCAAAGCTATTGGGCAGAAGGAAGGAGGGGATGTTGTGGATGCGGTGATGGGCTGATAAACTTGCATGAAATCAAGAGACGAGTTTAAATGGAGGGAGAGCACAAGGGAAGCTGGTCTGAGTAGAACAGGAGAAGGAAGCTGTCAGCTAACACCTGTCTGATCTGCTGTGAATACAAGGCTGTTATGATCTCTTAATTAAAGCTTTCCTTTCATCCTCTGGTAATAATAGAATGACATCCAAATCGTATCATAAGTGTAGCGACTTACCTTTGGCTGTTACAGAAACAGAAAACAATATGAGAACAGTGTTGTATACTCAATCAAAATTAACAAAACATCTGCTTTTCCCCATCTGCAAAGGTGGGAAAGTAAATTTCCTCCTCCACCCCCAGAATTAGATCAAGCTGATCCTTTTATAAATAATTTTTTTAGTCATATACCCCTTTCTTATCTTTTCCCCCAGTCTACTGTTTAGAAGTGGGATGCAAGGTAATTTAGGAAAAAAGAAGGCATCTGGGATACTTTTTGGCATCTGCTTTGAGCTTCCAGAGAGACCATGAACTTCAGGCAGTAGGATGTGTTCGATCAAGGAAAGCCAATATGAATAACCACTTTTAAAGTGTGCATATGACATGCTGTGTTTTTACGTTTTGGTACATGTAGAATATTTGAAGATGTTTTTGTGGATGTGGTGCCTAGTGTGTTTTCTGTAATGTCTCTGGAAAAGGTAATCAGTATAGAGAAGATGGAGGACACAAGCCTTCTCCCTAATCCCATCATTGTTAGCATAAGGAGTAAGACAGCCTTTCAGTTCATTGAGCTGAAGGACCGGGATACTTTGGTGGAGAACCTGCTCCAGAGGCTAAAAGAGGTGAACTCCAACAACCCATTTCACTGCAACAACTTGCAAAATAACAATCAGGTACTGAACTTCTATTATTAATTCAATATGTTTATCCATTATTCCACTGTCCTTCCTTGTTTGGGAGTCCCTCAAATTGATCTTGAGCCAATGCTTATCGAATGCCACCTTTAAAGACCTGCCTCAGATGGGATAGGGGACACTCAGCATAGTTGTGATTGACATACTGGGGAGAGCAGGGACTAGTGTGGGCAGCTGGACTGCCCTTCACAGGGACCTCAACAGTCTGGAGGAATGGGCTGATAGAGACCTCACAAAGTTCAACAAAAGCAAATGTGAAACCTGGCAAAATAAGCCCATGTGACGGGAGAGGCTGGGGACTGGCTGGTTGGAGAACAGCCATGTGGAAAAGGTGGAGGAGTCATGAACAAGTCGAGCCTGCAAGTCAGCAGTGTGCTCTTACAATGCAGAGGGGCAACCCCATATCAGGTTGTGCTGGCAGGATTGTAACCAGCAGGTCGTGGGATATTACTATTCCCTTTAATTCAGCATTTACGAGGCTGATCAGGAGTACTGTGTCCAGTTCTGACTCTGCTCTATTACACATGAAAAGCATTGATAATTTGAAGTAAGTCTAGTGGAGGGCTACAAGATGGTTGGGGGCTGGAGCACATGCTTTATAACGAGAGGTGAAGGGAGCAAGGCTTCCTCAGCCAGTCTTCTGCCAAATAGTGGGGAGTTGGAAGATGAAGGCAGACTCTTCTTTGGTACGCCAGTTGAAGGACAAGCAACCACAGCCTCAAGTTTTAGCAAGGAAACATCCAAATAGATAAGAAGAGAAATTTCCCCTCATGGTTAGGCAGAACTGGACCAGGCTGCCCAGAGCAGCAGTGCACTCCACTTTGTTGGAGCTATTCAGCTAGACTGGGCACAGACCCCAGTAACCAGGGCTGAGGGCTCCTGTTTTGAGCAGGGGATTGAAAATCATAGTCCTCTCCAACCTAAATTGATCTGGGATTCTGTCTTTCAAATCCTAACAGTAGAGGACTGTTTGGTAGCTTGTCATGAAGGACACTTAGAATTGGCAACAACTTCTGGTTTAAAGTAACAGTCCTTTTCCTGACATGCAAATGAATGACAAGTTGTATAAAGTCTTGAGTAAGACCTTTCCTTCTGAAAGGTGCTAAAGGTTTTGATGCAGAGAAGGCAAAGGGTAACCCAGCTCTGTGTCTTGAGAACAGTTGAGGATGTAGTTCTTAGCCTTTTCAGTCATTACCACTTTGATTCTGCATTGCAGAACAGCCTTGCCTTCGAATCCATGTGCATGCTGGGGGATGATGAGCCTGCATGTCTGGGAACAGAGGCTTCACAAGCGAAAGAGAGAAGTGAATGTGAAAAGGAGAACAGTTACTTGCTCAATGCAGAAGCACTAAGGTCAGACTTTCATCAGTCAGGAATGTCAGATCTTGATTTTGGAAAGGTATGTAACATTTTGGGGGAAACTGTAGGAATTTTTGGTTTTGTCTTCTTTTTATAAAAGCTGGGGTTATGTTCAGACAGATAGACACTTCCAGTAAAATGCACTCTGTATTAGTTGGAGAAGTTAGATATTGGATAACGGCTTTTCTATTTGCTTGGATTTTTTTCTTCTCCCTCCCCCCATTTTGTTCTGGTGAATATTTATAATTTTTCTCCCTGTGCGGTGAATTAGATATGCAAAATGGGGAAAGTTGTAGTCCCTAGAACAGGCTTCCCACTTCCATTGGTAATGGAAATATCTTGTGGAATTTCTAATATGTGAAATGCTTTTGTTTACCAGTTCTTACATGCACATGATCTGTTTTTCTTTAAAATATATCTTCTTGTTCCCAGTCTAGGGAGCAAATCAAAGAGAGCCTGTGGGATGACCATTTTGTAGAGTACGGCAGAACCGTGTGCATGTTTCGCACAGAGAAAATCAGAAAACTTGTTGCTATGGGAATTCCCGAATCCTTAAGAGGCAAACTCTGGCTGCTTTTCTCAGGTGGGCATGGTTAGAAATGTTGGCTGTAGGCATCATCTGATTGTGGACATGGCAAAACATTTAGGCAAGAAATCTCTCAAGGGCAATTAAATGTCCTTTGCATGGAAACTGTGATACTATTTAAGGAAAAGACATGATCTGAACTGAAGTAATATATGCAAGGAAGTACCCAGGTAGATCTGTAAAAGTTTTATCTTGGGATGATATCATATGATGTACAGAAGAATCAAAATAACATCTTTGTAATCTATGTAATTTAAAATTAGCATCATGTTTTCATAAAACAATGTTCATCTTCAAGCAGCAATTAGATTGTAGTGTAAATATTGAGTAGCCCTGGACAAATCAGATTATTGCAAAATAATGACAATCTCAAAGTTGGCAGACCTGCTCCTGCTTCTTGTTGAATGTTGGCAGGACTTACAGAAACTGGAGATGGAAAAAACAACTGATTTCATCGACAGATATGGCACAGCCAGAATGTGCCTACGGTATGATCTCAAGTTTAGTCCTTAATCCACTATGTGGCATATTCAGACATTTGTAAACGTGGAGCTTTTCCGCCTTGAAGGATGTGAACAGTGCTGAGTACATTTCTCCCAGTAATATGTGTGGTGAGACACTTGGAAGGGGTTGCCCAGAGAAGCTGTGGATGCCCCATCCCTGGAAGTGTTTAAGGTCAGGCTGGATGAGGCTTTGAGCAACCTGGTCTTGTGAAAGGTGTACCTGCCCACAGCAGATGGGTTGGAATGAGATGATCTTTAAGGTTCCTTCCAGCCCAAGCCAGTACTTTCTGCTGGAGATGTCTTTTGCTCAGTCAAGGTGTTTTGAATGATATTGTGTCATATAAGCTTTGCTAATATTAGTTTTCAAGACAGGTATTCTGCTAGGACTTTCTCTTTTAAGTCTGGATATTCACAGACCTTGGGGAAAACCATCTTGCTTATACCCTTTAGAGCAGTAATTCCCACAACGCTAGGTTTAGCATCATCCTTACCCGCTCCCATCTTCCTCTTTCTCCCTTCCTGGTGCCCTCAGACGCCGAGACGGATCTCGCCTCGCATCCTGGGTACTATGTACATTTGGTGGAGGCATCCATGGGCAAGTGCTGCATGGCAACAGAGGAGATCGAGCGTGACCTGCACCGCTCGCTGCCTGAGCACCCGGCCTTCCAGAGCGAGACAGGAATAGCTGCCCTGAGGAGGGTGCTCACGGCGTACGCACACAGGAACCCCAAAATAGGATACTGCCAGGTGAGAAATTCACAGCGGGATAATGCTCCCTGCTTTTTCCTCCCCTTTTCCCCACTCTCTGTTGTTCTCTTGAGAGTGCTTTTAATGGTGCTTTTGAGAAATAATATCCTCTTAGTTAAGAAAAGTACATAATTTTAGATGTTAAATGTCATTTTTCCTTGGAAAATAAGTACAAAGGCTCACCAAAAGGCTCTCTCCTAACAATGATATTCCTTCAGCATTTTTCAAACTGCGTTTATAGTTACAGGAGGGGAAGAAATTGTTTCTGATGCTTCTGTTTGTTCAAAAGTGTTTCTTGGACAATACTTGGAAGTAGTGCAGAGCAAGCTGGCCTGCACAGATGAGATTTATGTAGTGCACTGGGGCAGAGGCCTAATCACCTAAACTGATGATAAATGATGAAAGTACTTTGTCTAGCCAGTACTTTGTCTGGCCAGCTCCCTGAATTCTGATTAACATTGGAGTGGCTCTGATACTAGAATAGGGAGCAGTGAAAGCAGCCCCAAAACATCTTGCAGTATCAGTTACCTGCTTTGTATCTTGGCAAATCTGGTACTATGCTTTTCTCCATTATTTCCTATTGCTCTTAAGAAAAACAGTGTACATAAGCTTGGAAAACTTGTTATGCCTTTGGGTTGCAATTATGTATTTGCTGTCTATTCTATCTTTTTCTTGCTGATTTTTTTTTTTAATTCTTTACATCCTGTTAGGCTACTTTTCTTTCTATAAAAATAGCTACAGTTGAGCTTTTATCAGTAGGATTTGCTGTCACTAAAAAATCCCATTTTCTTCTTTGCCCTTGTAAGTCTATGAATATTTTGACCTCCGTGTTGCTGCTGTATGCCAAAGAGGAAGAAGCCTTTTGGCTGCTGGTTGCTGTATGTGAGCGGATGCTGCCAGATTACTTCAACCACCGAGTGATAGGTGAGCTCGTGTCCATCTTCTTGCAGACTGCGAAGGGGCAGCTGTATGGCACAGGCATGGGGAAAATGCTCAGGATCAGCTGGGGTCCAGACCCCACAGATGAGGTGCTCCATCTGCTTGTGTGGTGTGCAGGGACAGCATCAGTGGCTGCTCAGATTCCAGCCAGGGTTGGTTTTGGTCTGAAGGGTTTGAACTGCAAGATCTATAAATATATGCTCAACTTTGCAGTTTGGTTTTTTCTTTCCTGTTGGTCAGAAGGTGGTGACAGTTTTGCCTGTTACTTAAATAGAAGAGCATGTGGGTCTTGGTTAGGCGTGTTCAGTGTTCGAGCCTTGAGCTGTTTAAGATGAACCTAGGAAAGATCTGCTTTGTGATCTGACCTGTCTGAATTGCCTGGCTGCTGGAACAATGCAGACTTGCATCTACACTAGCCCTTTGTAATGAGGGCTCATACAAGTCCTTCTGCAGAACGTGCCATGCGCTGTGTGTGCTGTGTCTCCTATATGGTGCCATTGTTTTTAAGATTGTTGTGCAAACTGCCTAATGTACAGAAAGAGAGGGGCTGAGCAGTATTTGTTCTTTGCAGTCACTTCCTTCCCTTACAGAAATGTTTGATAGCTTTTCCCTATGTAATGCTCACCTTAGTCCTCGGCTGCAGCATCTGCTGTTACACCTTTGCTGTGGCAAAGGGAGGGACCCGGGTCACGTGTGAGGAAGTGAGGATAGGAGCAAATCCCTGGCAGTAGTGATTCTGGGAGCTAGAAATAGTCTGGGCACTCTGGTGCTGCCTGTGGAGTGGAAGGAGACATTTGAGAAGATTCCCAGTCTTTTCCTTGAAGGATGGAGTTGTCATACCTCCCTCCTGACACTGTGTCATTGCAGTTTCTCTCTTATCAGTGAACTGGCAAGAAGGTAAGTTAAAGCTGAGTTATTCCAAAGTTTAGTTAGATGCTTAGCATGTTTTGTGGTGCTTTGAATCCCATTGGTATTTTCAGCTAGTGGACTGGGCATTGTAACTGTCTCACTCATCAGAATTTTTCTTCTAGTCTCCAAACATAACTTTAAACTGCTATTTTCATAACTGACTTTGATGTTTGTCTCCTTCCTTGATTAAAGGAGAAACACAGCTTTATCTGTAGTCAAGCATTTCTAGATATCATCAGCGTGATTTGGGTTACTTATAACTTTGATACTTGCTGGGTTGTTGCCCTTAAGTGGCTTTCTCTTCTCAGCCTAATGAGTTGTCTCACCTGGCCAGCCATATCCCTGCCTTGAGTTGTACTTAATTTGGGTTTAGTATCTTGCCTGTCACTTGCCATGGCTACAGCCTATGTTGTTTAAGTGCTGAGAATTTTGGTTGTCCTGTCTCTCTGTTTCCCGGCTCTCTGTACCCCAGGGAAAGAGTACTGTGTCTCTCTGCTGCTATGGCTCACCACGGTGTGAAGAGCCAGGAGCTTCAGCTTGAAGTTGCCCCACTCTGCCTGGCTGAGCAGCACTAGTGCAGTTTTGCAGTGTGGTTGCTTCACTGAGCACTTATTTCTTCAGCTCTGCTTTAGCCTAGAACATAATGTGCCCAAATTGGTGCTACTGATCTTCTCCACCCTGCCCCTCCTCTAGTTCCTGTTGCTTGAGTTAGTGTTCTTGGCTCCACATTCCAGCCAACCTTCTTTTTTGATTTGCAACCAACTCTTGTTTAAACTGTTTTGTTTCTTCCTGCATAACTCTTCCAAGACCCAACTTTTTCCTCTTTGTGTGCCCTGCCAACACTGTTGTCCAAATTTTGATCTCTCAATAACTTTGGTGATCTCTGACCTTACTACCCGTCACTGTGCTTTTCCTCTTCAGTGTCAGCCAGTAATCTCTACAGTCCAAACAGCTACTGAATTAATGACCTTGGTTATAACAGGCCTTCTTAGCTCCATTTTGTCTCAGACCTTTTCTTTATGACTTTCAAAATCTTCTGTTTATTTGTGTATTTGTTTATTTATTTAGTTAGAATTTTTTCTTTCAAAACGTAGGCAATTCAGTCCTACTCAAGCTTTTTACTCTCATCACATGAGCATCTCCGTCCTTCAGCCTTGCCAGCTATGACCCCTCTGTCCTTTCACAAGCTTTTTCATTATTGCCCTGCTTGCAAATGGGAATAGCCTGCAGGCGGGGCTCCTCCTTCAGGAGTTCCCTCTGTCCTTCTCCTCTCTGCCACACATAGAGGAAATTGCAGGCAGAGAGGTGCAAGATAGAAACAAGTTGTATATGGTTCAAGAGTGGTGGCAAGGGTCAGGCATATCCTGTTCTCAATTACCATGACTTTTCCATCCCCTGCATAAACCAGCAGGGCATCTTCCCCCACTTTACCTGTTAGACTGTCACGACTTGACCCTGTAATTCTTGAAACACTGAAAACCTTATTTCATTTCTCTGACTTGCCTTTTCAGTCCTGAAGATGTCATTTATCTTGCATCTAAGGTCACCATTTTTCAAACGGATGTCCTGGTGTTTTCTACCTCATCATGGTCTCAGGCTGTAATGCAGATTCAGTTGCTCAGATACCATGTTTTCTGGGAGCCTAATGAAAAAATGGACAGAAAAGTACATTTTAATACATCTGCTTGACTTTCATGTACATTGTCAACACTTATTATAAGAAGATCTGTGAAAGATCTGGGCAGTGTTGCATGTTCCTTTTAAACCTCTGGTTTTGCCAGTGCAGTCTGAGTCTGGAATGATCTATTTGTATATGTCTTGCCTATCTGACTCTGGCTTCCTTCAAATATCTCTAAATCCTGCTCTGGTTTTTGGGTCTGTGTTAACTATGGCTATTAAATTGTTTGCATTAAGCTTATTAAAAAAACCCAAATAAAAATTGCCCTCTCTTGAGTAACTCCAGTCTATTTTTCTCATCTGTTTTCTTCAATCTTATGGAAGGCTTATTCTTCAAAGCATCATGCTTGATACGTTTCTCAAAAGCTTTTGGCATGTCCATAGGCTTTTATTTCTGATTTCTGTTGCTGTAATGTTTGTTCAGGCACCAGCAGAAGCTCTTTGTGGCGTGATGTTAAATGTTCTAAGACAGAGAAATGTTATAGCTATTTTTTTTCCCCATGATTTGGATGCAAAGCCAAAAGATGCTGGCTCTCTGCCACAAATTGTCCAGGTTATATTCTGTTTTTGAACAACAGAAGTTTTGAGTGCTAGGGATGTATATGTGTCAGCAATTAAAATTGTCTCCTACATTAGCGGAATATGGGCTATAAGAAAGAAATGAAATAACTTGAAAAACAAAATAATTGAAAAGCTAACTGCATTTTGTATTCAGGAATATTTTTAACTTGCAGTGTCTTTGGTCAAAGCCCTGATGTTGCAGATTTGGTTTGTAGACACAGTTCACTTCATTGATAAGAAACTATATTGATTCTTTAACAACTGCTGATAAAGCAGAACTGAGCTAGTAACTAAACCAGAGTCCAGGCCTGCTCCTTTTGGAAAGACTGCTTGGAACAGTTAGGAAATCTTTTATCTGGGCATTGCAGAAATCTTTTCTTCTTTATGTGTAGATACGTATGCTTGTAAATGTATATTTATATCTGTGCATGTACTTTCATGTAAATATTATTCTTCCTGCTTGGTGTGTGTAGCTGTATCTGGATTTCCATCCTATATTTTCTCACTTAGAGCAATACCTTTGCTGCCCACTTGCTTAAGTACATACATCGGAGAGGAATGTGTACTCTCTTTTTACTGCATACATCCCAAGTGGAGCAGTAAAATGCTTTAAGATTTCTTTTGCTAGCACCTAATTATTATATGCTCTTGTAGCCAAGACCAACAGCTGCTGCTATTGCTATTTCATTGTACCCTAAAGGCAGTTAGGAGAATTAACACACTTTTTGAAGAAAGTTGTTCAGTAAGGATTATGGACACAAGGGTTGGGCTGAGATCACAGCAGGAGGATAATGGCATTTTCCATTGTAGATGCATGTGTATCTTGCTGGTTTAAATTTTAAGAAGGTCTTGCAGTTAATAGTTGACAGCAGTGATTAGCTTAAAAAAATACGTTTTCCTGTGTCAGTCCTGGCTAATACGGTTCCTTTATGACTTGTAGGTGCTCAGGTAGACCAGTCAGTGTTTGAAGAGCTTATAAAAGAGCAACTTCCAGAACTGGCTGAACATATGAAGGATCTGACAGCCCTAGCTTCCATCTCTCTTTCCTGGTTCCTTACCCTTTTCCTCAGCATCATGCCCCTGGAAAGTGCTGTGAATGTTGTGGACTGCTTCTTCTATGATGGCATCAAAGCCATTTTCCAGCTGGGCTTGGCCATACTGGAAGCCAACGCTGTGGATCTGTGTAACAGCAAGGATGATGGGCAGGCCCTGATGATCCTGAGCAGGTATGGCCACACAGGAGTGCTCCTTCCATCACAGGCTGTTCTGCCCTAAAACAAAGGCATTGCTCAGTAGGCACCAGGGACCCTCTGTGTCACCCTGCTGCTGCTGCTGCTGTCACAGTGTCTGCCTTAAACAATGGCATTATACATGGGACGAGATGTCCTGTCAAATTTCCTGGCAGTGCTGAGACATGCATCGCCTGCGTCAGTGTGCAGTATTTACTGCTGCTCTTCGTGCCTTCCCTAGACTGATGGGCTTCCTGCTCCAAACTTCAAGGAGACAGAAGTTTTCTTCCTTGGGCAGCATTTAGTAAATTGGCTGGCTTTCTGTTCCTCAGATGAGTAATCACAAAGGCATTTTTTAAAAGTCTAGTTTGCCCAAAACCCAATTTATTTTGAAGTCTGAGCCATAAGACTTGTTTGCTTATTTGAATTGAGAAGAGCACAGTGCAATATGATCTGCGTTCTTATATACTTCCTCCCTTCAGGTTTTTAGAGCATGTCAAAAACGAGGAAAGCCCTCTGCCACCTATTGGTAATCACCATGCATTCTTCAGTGATGACCAGGAATCCTCTCCAGTGACTGAAATAGCAAACCTGATTCATGACTCCTATGAGGTAAAATAATTCTTTGTATCTACTAATCAGTTAAGTTAGAATTTTAAAGAAAAAGATTAAATTTGACTTGGATGCTTTGAAAGTTAATACACATGTTTACAGATTCCTTGACTAAAGTGCTCTCGTGCACAAGACTAGGTGTAGTATGAATACCTAGATCAGTTAGAGACTGGGTATGCTTTTTCTTCAAGGTCTCACTCCACTTTAAATGCTAAATTTCCAATTACTGAGAAATACAAGTATCATAAAATACAACACAAATAATAAACTTCTGTTCCTGTCTTACAGAAATTTGGAGACCACTCTGTGGAACAGATAGAGCATATGCGCTACAAACACCGAATCCGTGTCCTGCAGAGCCACGAAGATACAACCAAGCAAAATGTGGTGAGCACGGTATTACTTTGACTGAGGTAGCTCAGCATTGCCTCTCTGGAGGCACGTGGGTCTAGTTTTTCAAAAGGTGCCACCAGGTCTTAAAAAATCATTGCTGACTCTGCAAAAAGCTCTTTCCTGCGATGCTGATGGTTTTTCTTTGGCAGCCATGTGCATTATTATAGATTAGGGTGGCTTTAAAGTTCTGAACAACTGCAGGACCATCCAGCCCAGCATCTTGTCTGTAACTGTGGCTGGCCCTCAGCAGATGCCTGGGGAAGAGCGTGAGGAAAGATAGCACCATGCGATGCTTCCCCAGCCTCTGTGACCTGTAGCTTAGGGACTTCCCGTCTTTGTTTCTAATAGCCCTTGAGGGATTTCTCTTTTCATGGATCTGTCCAAATGGTGAACCTAAAGAAGCGGGAAACATTGCAAAGATTTTTTAATAGTAGTTTTCAGCTGTTCCGCTGAAGTACAGCTCAGGAGTCTGCCTGTGTCAGTGATGTCACTAACGTGATTTTCTTCCTTTTTAAGCTCCGAGTTGTCATCCCAGATGTTTCAATTCTTCCTGAAGATTTAGAGGAATTGTATGACTTGTTCAAGGTTGGTCTCCCTGAAAAGCAGGGGATGCACCTAACAGAGGCTTCTTTGGGTGTAACTTCCAGCTGTTGCTTCGCAGTGCAGCACTGACCTCCTGTCCTCTGCCTGAGCCATGCTCCCTGGGTGGGATCTTGCCATTTTGTCCTTTCTGTGGTTGCACAGTTGTTAAAGAGAAATAGTAATGTACCGAATCTTCGGAGAACTGCTCCAGAGTTTCCTTCTAACTTTCTGCTTGGAAATGGTCCCTGACAAGTTAGGTTCTGTTAACTTTCACATGCAGAATAAATTAAATATTATGTAGCTCTGCTCACTAGGAGCTTGGCAGTGCTTTTAAACCCTGTTCTCTTAATGCTCTGTAAAGGCAGACTCTCTTTTCTATGGAGAAAAAAACCCCCCAAACCTCACAACCTTGTGTCCTTGCTATGGGTTCCAAATTTTCTAATAGTGATAATTTTTTTTTAAACTAAAAGCAGTTTGAGTTCCTTTCTGTCAAACTGATGTTTGCTAAAACTTACAGTAAAGTTGGAGACAGGGACATCTAAGCTTATACAACTTGATTTAGAGGTCCAAGCTGTAATTATGTCCCTTAATGGAACATATCTTCTGTGTATTGTCTGTAGCCATAAATACTGAGAATATGACTGTGGTATGTTGTTAGTGTTACACAGCTTTGTCGACAAGACCAGCTGTATCCTGCCTCCATTAGTGGTTGTAAGATGATGCTGCTGGGGCTTGTTCTTCATTCCTTCCTCCTGCTCCTCTCTGTTTTAATCTTTGACTAGCTCATAGTCCCCTAATTTCATTTTTTGGTAGTGGTTCCATTTTTGTTTCTTCCCTTGCTTCCCCAGGGATAGTTTGCTTTGTTAGGACTCTTTGTTCTGCCTGTCTCTAAGGGAAGACTAATGGTACAGTATCCAGATGGAGAGGTCTGAGAGAGAATAAATGAGCAAGTGAAGCCTACGCTTACTCCATATTTTTTGTGACCCTCTGTACCTTTGGCTGCTAAGGGACATCCTGGGTCAGATTTGATTAAACAGAGTTTCAGTAGCCCACATTCAGTAGTGAATTTTTTTCAAGAATCTGCCCAGTCTCCCTTCATATTTATTAATTATCCATTGCAAATTGTGAGAGTGGCTGGCTGCTCTGATGAAAGATTTGCTTTCTCACGCAGGAATGGTCTTGTCAATCACTATGACACCTTGCACAGAGTGCATTTCAAGCACATTACAGCGCAGTTTGATGTGAATGCCTTTTTTTGCTGTTGTGCTCTCTGCTGCTGCACTCTGCAACAACTGCTCTCATGTCTCTGATTTCTCCTAGAGGGAACATTTAATCAGGTGCTACTGGGAAAGCAGGAGTGCGGTGTCGGAGCGGCACGACCCCAGCAGGCCGTATGCTGATCAGTACCGCATCGACGCCCAGCAGTTCGCCAGCCTCTACCGCCTGCTCTCGCCCTGGACCTGCGGGGAGCACACCGAGCTCCTCGCACACAGGACCTTCCGCCTCCTGGATGAGAACATGGACCGCCTCATCGAGTTCAAGGGGCTCGCCAGCTGCCTGGGTATCGGCTCACTGTGGGCGGGGCAGGGGACAGAGCAGGGGGTGGCACCTGGGGGAGACAGGAATGCTAAAACGCTGCATAACTGGCAGGGAGAATGGTTTCTAGGGCTTGTATTGTCCATGTCGGTGACCTTTACTGATGTTTTTGTGTTCCAATCACCTGAAATTTGATTTAAAAGACAGCCTAAGGACATGACTGAATATTGTATTATATTTGCTTTCTCGGACAATAGTAAATTTGCTGAAAATCTTGTATGAATTAAAAATTACACTGGGGTCTGCAGAGAATGCTAGGAAATCCTCCCTACCCAGTTGTTGCTCTGAGTATACCTCTGAAGTCTCAGTGTACCTCTTTGAAACTGCTTCTTGAAGACTTAACCGTACACAGCTGACTGTTGCCTGCCTTCCATGTTGACAGTAAGCTGTGACTGAGGGCTGTGCTAGGGTTGGTCTTGAGGCCACCAGCTGTCCTAATAGGTGAGACTGCCTGTTGTCCAAAGTCTGGCTGAAGAGGAAGTGCCATATCTCAACTGTCGCCTGACCTCAAGTGGAAAAAACTGAATCAACATTCAGAGCTTCAGTAAAAAGCTGTGATTTTGTATTCTTACAATTTTTAAAATTTTTATGTGTACACTACAGCACCCTGTATTCTTTTTATTTAATTTTGATTCTGAGAGCAATACAACTTTAAGCTAAAAGTTCTCCACAGTATTTGAGTGTGTTTCAAAGTTCAGAATCTGATTTTTACTGGTCATTGAAAATGTGAATTATATTACATGTGAAATAGTTACCTCCTTTGGGCTTACTCTATAGAACAGCAGTAAGGGCTGAAGGGGGAAAGTACTAAGAATATGATGTTCCTGACATTTTCTGTCTGTCCCCTCTCACATTTCTGTAAATCTGTGGCAGCAAGCAGCCTTTACTAGATTCCCTACCATTCTCCTTGATATTTTTAAATGATGCTGAAGCTCCACAGGGTTAGGTGCTCACAGTCTCTTTAACGAGAACAAGGACCAAAACAGATGGCTGTCACCTTCTGTTCCTCGTTGTGCCTCCAGGCACAACCTAAAGTAATACACTGGCCATGTGTTTATTGTCCATGTAGACAATCATCCTTTGTGCACAGAGAGATGCCTGATTTATTTTAAACTGTGGAATTAAATGCTCTGGTTCACTTCCTTCTTGTTCTTTATTTTACTTGCAGATGTTATGTATAATGGAGAAATGAATGAAAAGATAAAATTACTGTATAAACTCCATATCCCACCAGGTAAGAAGTCTGAAAGGGAATGAATACCTCAGTTTCCCAAAAAAACCTCTTGCTTTTGGGAAAAAGCTGCTTAATGACGAACCCCATCTTGCTTCCTTCCAATTGAGAGCATACAGGATGTGCATTTGTAGTTACGCTCACTGCATTTTACAAATTACTCCATTAATTACAAATGAAACCTTTTTGGATGGAATTTATAGATTATAATGTTGAAGCTCACGGATCTGTTGCATTCAGAGATCTTTTGCACCCAATTACATGGCTACTTCCAGACAAAATATGAACTGAAATAATGTTTTGGAATGGCTTGTACCCCATGTACAGTAGAGATCTCCTTGTATATCTTGATCCAGTTTTGATTAGGTGACAAAATTCTGTGGTAGTTCCTCTGTGCAAAGTTTTTAATTAAATGTACCATTCTTGGCAAGCAGGACCAATCTTACAGGAACATAATTTTACAGTATGATTTAATGAAGTACCTAAAAGTGTTTACAAAACACCTTTGCACAATTACTTCGCTTTCTTCAAATACATAGATTTTAGAAAAATAACCATCATGCAGAATTCCAAGGATTAAATTTGTCATGTTTTTTGGATAGCTCTCACAGAAAATGAACGAGACAGTCAGTCACCATTAAAGAATCCTTTGCTGTCAACTTCAAGACCACTGGTCATTGGAAAATCAAATGGTATGTCCAGAATGGTTCTCTAATGAGAGTGCATTAATCAACTTCCCACTTGTGATCCCTACCATATTATCTCTGCTCTCTGGGGTTTATTTTGAAATGTAAATTGACTCCAGTGACTTGAAACTTAATTCTTTTTATGTCTGCTCCAAAAAAGGTGATGCAGTAGATTACCAAAAGCAGTTGAAGCAGATGCTGAAGGATCTAGCCAAAGAAAAGGATACTAAAACTGAAAAGGAATTGCCAAAAATGAGCCAGGTATGTACCTTAGAGGCTGGTCTCTGTTTTAAAAGAAGTGTACTCAAAATGAAATTATTGAATGCAACAGTTTGGCTCTCTCTCATGAAGTATAACTTCAGCCTGAACTTAGATTCAGTCCTTCAGGCATTGAGGATTGGGTTCCTTGGATCCGGGGGGAAGGTGTTTAAAAACTTCCACTTTTAAAAAACTACCTTCCTAGCAGTTCCCTCTGCCCAGACTGGCTTGTGAATAGAATTTCAGATTCATCCTCACCTGCAGCAGAACATGAAAGCAAACAGGCTTATGCAGGCTGGAAAAAGCCCTCCTTCTCCTAAGCCCAAAAATTCGCAGGAATGCACATTTTTGTTCCATCTTCCCATACCTCCTCTGCACCAAACCAGTAACTTCTTTGTCCACCACACCTGGAACTTGCCCTGCCTTAGCCAAACACTGACAAGAACTGCAGGAAAAAACAGCTGAAGGCTGTCACAATCTTACCATCTGTTTCCCAATGCCAGTAGCCTTCTGTGTTGTTGGTATAAGGAAAGCTATTGGAGGGAAAAGAGCCCCATATTAATAAAACAAATGTACAGACAGGCAAAGATGGGACTACCCCCAGAATCCCTTCTGTGCTTGTGTTGCTAAATAGTTTTAAATGGGTGACAGGTACCTACCCTGTCAGCTCTGCAGGGGCTCATGGTCTCCTAAGTCACCATTTCACTGAGGGCTCACGACTTTCCTAACAGGATATAAGGAAACATGCTCTCTAGGCTGATAATCGTCTGTGATAAGTGAGCAAGGGAGAGACAGAAAGGGGCAGGGCAGGGAAGATCTCTGAACTGTTTTAGAAGAGCTGCGGAAAGCGGGGAGAGAAACTGCAGAAGGGAAGTTTACCTGCAGGTCTGTGGATGGCTACTTTGGTTGTAACTCTCTGTGTAGCAGCCACCAGGTAAGGGATTAGCCCTTGCCTTGTATCTCACCCTTAGATCATCTGGCAGGTCCTGATTTCCTTCATCAGGGCATCAATACACTTCACTGCCTTCTTCCCTTTTTGATTTCAGCACAAGGTTTCCTAGCACCAGTGGGGGTTGAAGTCCCTTCACTAACATTTTTTTAAAAGCAGGCAGAAATTATAAAAGAGCATTTAAATGTACACAGCATTACACCTGCCTTTGCACTACCATGCCCCACCTGACTCCTGCAGTGATCCTTAGCGTGGCTGTTGAGGACTTTGATGTTGGTTTTTCATCCTTTACAGAGGGAGTTCATTCAGTTCTGCAAAACGTTGTATAGCATGTTTCATGAAGATCCAGAGGAGAATGATTTGTATCAAGCCATTGCCACTGTGACCACACTGTTACTTCAGATTGGAGAAGTAGGACAGAGGAGCATCAGCCTGGGGAGTGGATCAGATGAGTTCACCGAGGACTTACAGCCTGAGGCCTCTGCTTCAGACCAGGATGCTGTTTTTATGGACACTGTGAAGACCCCTCACAAAGACTCTCAACCTTCACCTGTGACTGAAGGGGACTGGACTATCTCTTTTGAACATATTTTAGCCTCCCTCTTGACTGAACAATCATTAGTTAACTTCTTTGAAAAACCCTTAGAACTGAAACCAAAGCTTGAGAATGCAAAGCTAAATCAATACAGTCTCAGAACAAATGGAATGAGCTGCCAGTCACGGAGTGAACATGCAAAACCAAGCACGCAGTAGCAGCAAACGTGTCAAAAATGAAATGCACGGAAATTATGCCAAAGGACATACCGTAAACGGCTTTCAGTTAGCAGTGGACTTCTGGTAAACAATTTGTTGGTCTGTGGTTTTCAGTTTAAGAGCTTTAAAAGCTAAAAGGGTGTGTAGGTTTGTTTTGTGCCATTGACTTATTATGTTCTTGTTTTGAATGTAAAAGGAAACATCTGTCTACAGTGTGAAGACACTGAAGCCCTCTTCCGCACTGGGAGAGCAGAGGCTGGTTCCAGTTGTTTTTTCTTTTTTTTTAAGCAGGGGAAAAACACTTCTCATCTGCTGTCCACAGTTTGTTTTGGTTGCCTTTTTTTTGCACTAATACTGAAAACTGTTTCAATGCTGGTTATTGAAACTATTTTAATATATTTGATTGTATTCCAATTTTTATGTCTTGCTGAAATGTTAAGTGTACATGGACTATGCTTCTAATGTTGGTCTGTGAAAACATGCACTTTTCAATAAACCATTTTTGTACAAGACTGGCATTGACAGTACTTACTGGTTTAGGGAAACTAAATGCCTTTAGTCCCTACTGCTTTGAAAAAATACCCTGAGGTAGCATGATCATAATTACTTCACTAATTAGAACCCTGTTTCCATGTAGCACATGGAGGTGCTTTCAAGGAAGTCCACTGAGTCTGCCTAAGAGGCCAGTGGGACACATCATCCACATGTGATTATATACATGAAATACTGATCTATCTGTTTTTCTTGTTTTATTTTTAAACAAACTTGGCCTTAACTTAAAATAGCTGTGTAAAGGCTCTTTAATACGCAGAACAAAACAAGCCCACCAGGACTCTGCCACCCACAAAGAACATTTGAATCTCCTCCTTATTCTGCTCACATGTAACTTAAGTCTAGTGTATCTTTAATTAAGAAAATTACACCACTACCTTCAAGTTCAAAGAAAGCAAGATAGTTTGGAAGTTTGGTACCTGTTCAGCTCAGTGCTTTACAGTTGAGAGCTTGAAGAGACTGGACAATAAAAACAACAACTTAAGAATATATTTTATCTTTTTATTGTAATGAAAATTGGTTTAATTTTCATCCACATTGACTGTCTGTAGACCTGCAAAACAAGACATTTTATCACCACCTGTTGTATATATGGAAGTCTTCCCAAGTAAGTACACGTACAGTTTCAAGGCTAGTTTGCTGATCTACTGGAAGAGCAAACTGTATAGACAAGTATTTCTCCAAACATTAAAACAAAAACTTAGTTGCATTTACAGAATTGATTTTTCTCACATGACAAGAAAAAAGGGCTTAACCTGCCTGAGCTTCTGACATCAGAGGATGGGCTTTAGATGTGAAAACAAACGTTAAAACTACCCTAATGACTATAGCCAGTGTTTTTCAATCTCTCAGAAGTTACATGATCATTTCACTGAATTATTACTTCTATTTAATGTGGATCAGGCAAGCCAGCAGCCTTGTTCTCTACAGCAGAGCTAGGTTAAGCCAGTGGTTTGACTCTTGCAGCATGCTTTTCATCTGAATTTTGCACTGCAGGAGGAGCTGTCCTGCTTTGCTTCTTGTTCAGAGAAACACAGATGGATTGGGATGCATGGACCCTTCCTTACCTTTGAATGTTGTAACTGGTACGTAGGTAACCAGAGTGTAAAGCTTGTTGGGTGAATCCTCATCCTCATTGCGCTTTCTGGACAAACGCACACGGATACGGTAAGGAACGTTCCTAAAATGAAGACGACAGATTAATTTGCAGTGAAGTATGTACTGAAACCTGTGAATTCATAGGAAAGTTCTTTCTCAGCATCATAGCAAGAGCAAAATCTTGTACCTTAGGAGATGGTACTGTTTGCCTTAGAGGAACTGTGTTTTGTTTTGTTGAAGTTAGCAGGTAAGATGTAACTTAGCCCTGAGTAAGATGAATTCATAAGGCAGTAGGACCATAAAGTAAGAAGGGCATCATCAGTCTGCTACTGAGGAAAAACACCATGAAGATGATCATCAAGTGAACGTGATCAGCAAGCAGCAGTTACTAACAAGTATTTCTTACTCCAATATAAAACAGTGAGGAAAAACCCCAAAAATCTACCCTGAAAGCCAAAGGCCTTTGTCAAAAGTCAGAGTATTGCCTAATCTTTATGCCAGAAGTCGTGGAAATTCTCGTGAGCATCAAGACTGAACCAAGGTCTTACTTATGGGCACAAAACTGATCATCGTTTCTTCCTCACAAAGCCCGTGGAGTGATAAAAAATTATTTAGATGATTTTGTTTGTAATAGGCAAATCACATCTTAGTGTCCTCACCTAATAATGCCCAAAATACGCTGTTGAGGGCAGACACAGAATTTTTTCTCCATAGTTTTTCACATAACCTGCCACCTCAAATGAACTCAAGATTTTAGGGAACTCTTGCTCAGAGTACTTTGGTCCACAGAATACGTGAAGGAACCTCCTCCTCCCTGCTGTACCTTTTCAAGAACACTTATAACATCAGGTGGATACAGCAATTAGACTCAAGAACTGGCTTTGCTTTACTCTCTTCCTGTCAAAGTCAAAAGCATTTCTCACTATTTTATGTAGATCACTGACTAATTTACCAGCCAACATGGTTATTTTAGCTTCCTTCCAGAGGAAAATATTTTACTTTGCATACATTATGTATTCTAACTAGTAAAAACTGCAGGCTCACACTGGCAAGACAGATGTGGCGACTCCTTGCTCCACAGACTGCACTTGTACCAGTTAAAATGAGGAAGTCTTGGTTAGCAGCCTCAATACAATGCTCTGGAGTTACACTATCTCTTGGTTCCACTGCTACTTCTTCACTCCCTATGAACTGGGCAGTTTAACAGGGAGGAGAGAGAAGCCCTGCCTGCAGACCTTGTAACTCGGTCTCATCCCATCCTCTCACTCTGCTTTGGAAGGAAGGGTCAGCCACATGATGCCAGGAAAAAGCATTCGGTGTATGTCACGGAGTAGACTTAGGGATCTAATTCCCAGAAGACAAGGTTTAAAACCATGTGCATCCAGTGCATCTCTAAAAGCATCAATCCAGATCACCAACCTTTTATTACAGTTTAAGAGGTCCCACTCGTCACAGGAGTTCGTTTGAACCATCTTTACACATGTCACATCAGCTGCCTTTGTAGCAGTGATTTAACAGAAGTTGTAGTTTTTGGCTGCCAAACTACTTACTTATTTGTACCTTCAAGAAAAGATTATTGGCCCTGTTTAAAAAACACCTCCTTTTGTGCACCATTTATCTGTTCAGCATGCTTCAAAACCTAATCCTGTTCAGACACACTACACAAATCCCACTTAGCCTGAGATGGCAGGTGTCATTAAAAGGTCAGGTTTATAAAAACTCTGCTGCAACAGGGATCAAGGTACTACAGCATTACAATACTCCAATCCTTTCTCTTCTTTGCCCTCCACCCCCAAACCTGCATTCCTTCTTTCCTTTGCTTTATTCTTATTAAAAGTAGAAGGAAATTCTTTCAATCCCAGAGTTTACCAAAGCTTTGTTACAATATGTCAGGACAGCTGAACAGAACACAGAGGTGACAGAAAGATTAGGTTGGTGGGTCTGCCACAAGAAGGAAGCATTTGAAAAGAAAATGCAAATACTGCAAGAAGTACACATTTTTTTTCCTAATCCTTCATGTCCTTCCTCACCCAGTAAGTAAAATTGCAAAAACCCACCTTATTCCTTTAGCCCAGACTGCTTTGTTCAATCTGGTATCAATGCGAACATCAGGAGTACCCATCTCCTTCATCGCAAATTTTCGGATCTCCTTGAGAGCGCGCGGCGCTCGCTTCTTGAAGCCCCTGGGACAAACACAAGAGCCATTCCTTTAACTTCAGGACACTGTCAGCACTAGACACTTGTTGCATGTGTTCTCCAAACATACAACCCGAAGCATTATGCTCAGCAGCAAACAGCTGCACCAGCATGAACAGACCTTTACCCTGGCAGACAGATGCTAACTTTAATAGAAACCACTTATACTCAGGTAGAATAATTTCAGTACAATTTTGCAACCAAAAAATCACCTCCATCTTAAGCCTTCAGTTTTAATGTCAACATGTTTGACTATCTCAGTAACACTGAAGAGATCAGAAGTGTCACAGACACTCTGAATAAAAGCCCTATGAGAAAAGCAGTGCAACAATAATAACGTAAACATAACAGAACTGTATCAGTATTAAAATAAACAGCAAAAGAATAAAACTGATGTTATTCTGAATATCACCTTTTGCTGAACAGTACTTGATGCTTACTTTCTTTCATGCTATCAGGACTGCACCAATACCATCATGAGAACTTCCTTTTTTTCCCAGTATGGCCTTTCTCATGCCCATTATGGCCAGATCCTGCAGGACTCGGCATTCACAACATTAGTAAGAGCTGCACTATGACTGTTTTGCCATATTTATTATACCCAGACTGTGACATGGGGCTGTGCCAGTAGTACCTGAGGTCCCAGTGGGTTTTATATTTAGTTATATTATGTGGACACTGCTGTTGATACTTAGTGCTAGAAACAGGAAGTGGGTACTTGATCACAAGTGAGACAAGCACTAAATAAAAAGCATTTCAACTCTAGCATATCATGCCCCCGAAAAAAGGTGGACAGCAGGAGCATCAGCATTAAAACAGACTGAATTGCCAATCAACAGGCAAGGCCAGAACATCTCACTGCCATTTAAAGAGTTCCACTGCCTCCCATTCTCAGCCACGGTTATGCAATGCTCCACTGCCTCATTTCTCTCCTATTCCATGTTAACTTTAGCCACTGCATCAATTGTTTGGATTTGGATGGTGTCTTCCATGTGACTGCAGGCATACACAGGATGCAAGGGCAATGCAGTTTCCTCTGAAGCACCTCTCCACTACACAGTTTCATGAGGTTCAGCATCTGGTCGATTAAAAAGCTACTCCTACCTGCATGCAACAAATATCCTTTAACCCAAATAATATCCCAGTGTACACGTCACACAATATTGGGACAAACATGAAGCCATTTGATTACAGCAATATTTAATTTCTGAAACTTTCTCAGTGGGCTTAAGTTTAAGTATTTACTTGGGAAAGAATGACAACCTGTGTACAGAAGTAAATCACGCTAACTTTAACTGAAGACCCGGAACACTCAAAATCACAGAAACAGGCTTATTCCTGAAAGACACAAGCCAAGTCTGGGGTTGCACAGGCACAGAGCTGCTGCCTCGGGACAAAACCGAGGCACAAGGGACCGCAAACACAACGCTGTAAGGACAGTTCTTCTCTGTCCTTTAAAACCTACCGAACCCACTTCCAAATGCCACTTCACAGAAGGCCAATTTCGCTGACAAAAAGAACTTACACGCCATGGATCCGCTTGTGAATGTTGATGGTGTATTCCCGAGTTACTACCTCGTTGATGGCAGAGCGCCCCTTCTTCTTCTCCCCGCCTTTCTTTGCGGGAGCCATCTGAGCGACGCTAAAAGGCACCGTGCACACGTCAAACGCAGATCTCGGACATTCCCCGTCCCCGTCCCCTTCCCTCCCGTTGTCCCTAGCCCCTTACAAACCGCCCAATTCCTACATTCAAAACTTAAACCTAAGCTTAACTAACCCCTGGGGTCGCAGCAGTCGCAGGCTTCACGCAGCAACTTTCCAGCATCACAGACACTTTACTTCCATCTCCCCGAGAGGAGCAGGAAGCACACCTGAGACTCTTCGACCACCTCGCATTAACAGCGGGCTCCTGGCCATCCCCAAGCCCCCTCCCTCTGCAAGGCGACCCAGGAGCGCAGCTCAGCCCGTCCTAGAATGACCATGATGGGGTAAGAGCGGCTCCTCCCAGGGGCAAAAACACGGACCGTATCCCCGTCCCATGAGTCCCGCAGGCCTCGCCCGGCCCGGGGAGGGCAGGAGATGGGCCCCATTCCCGCCGAACGCGGACGCGCCGGGAGATCCCAGCCGGTGCCCCCCTTGCCGGGCCGCCCCCTGTGCTGGGCCGGGCCGCATTCCCGCTGCGCCGTGGGGTGTACGGGGCGGATGGAAGCGGATTCTGCGGGACGAGCCCCAGCCCACACTCACCCTGCCCGGGCTCAGGCCGGAAAGGAGCGCGCGGGGCACGCTGGGAAGCAGGAGCCCTTCCGGGATGAGGCCGGGAAGCGACTGCGCCGGCGGCGGGAGGGGCTGGCTCGGGGGGCGGTGTCAGTGCGTGTCCGTACCGGGGGTGTCCTGTGGGGCGGTGTCAGTGCGTGCACGTACCGGGGATGTTCTTTGGGCGGGCGGTGTCAGTGCGTGCGCGTACCGGGGGTGTCCTGTGGGGCGGTGTCAGTGCGTGCACGTACCGGGGATGTTCTTTGGGCGGGCGGTGTCAGTGTGTGCCCGTACCGGGGATGTTCGGTGCCTGCCCGCCCGCTCCCTCTAGGGTCTCTTTTCCTTGGAGTGGTTTATGGGGAGCTCGGCTTGGCGCAGTGGTGCTTCCAGCAAGCATCTTGCCTCCTGCAGATCTGGAGCTCTTGTTTCTGAGACAGAACCGAGGCGTGGGGCAGTAGCCTGATGTAATCACCCCGCCTGTTCGGAAAACCGGCCCGGGCTGAGGGATTATGTTGGAACAAGCTGGGTCTCGGCTATAATGAACTAGAACAGCTCAGCTCTGTGAAAAGGACTGGCGTTGCATTGTCTGTGCAACAGAGAACAAGGACAATAATCCCAAACGGGAATATGTGTATGGAGAAGAGCATGAAAAACTAGGTATTGACATAAATCTGCTCTTGTGAGCTGTCTGTATCCTTCCAAACAATGTATTAAACCAGCTTAGAAGAAGGCAACCCCACACTATTTATAGCATCTCCCTGTTAACAGCTTACTATGCCACTGGTTTTACAAAGTTAAGTGTTTGGTCCAAGGCTGAGTCTGGTTTGGACATACCAATGGCAGTAGGGAGAGATGTGGGTTTATAATCCCTGAGAGTAGAACAAATTCTTAAAGGAATTTTCCCTTCCTGTGCCTTCTGTCATAGTACTTGGAATCTGTCAACTGCTGCTTCCACAGGTATTTCCTCTGAGGTGCTCGTATTCCTTCGTTACCTCTTCCTGCATGAACTTTGGGCGTACAGATTTGTCCCTTCCTTTCCCAGGAGTGGCTGGGATTTATGAAGTTAGCCTCTAGCTTAGCCAACTCGCCTTTGCTTAGGTTTGTCTATAGTTAATGTGAAGAGAGAGGTTCTGTCAGACATTAAGTGAAACCTTCACATTTAGCTTTCTAATCTTCATCTGGTGGGGTCACTCTTGCTTCACTGAACACAGACTTTAAAGGGATGAGCAGGCTAATTCACCCTGGTACTTAAAGTTAGCAGTAAAAACACTTTCTTAGAGACCAGATACTTGATACTTCATCCTCTCTCAATGAGGGATTGTGGACTGAAATACACATGCACCCATCAGTGCTACCACCCAGTCTTGCAGTTGAAGTGTTGGGGTAATATTGTCAATGGATTTTCTTTGGGACATTTTTAGCTTCTTCAGAACTCAAAAAAGCAAATAAGCTTTTTTTATTTCCATGAAAGCTTACTTTCACAATTTCCAGCTCCTAGCCCAGTTATCTCTATTGTTCCCCTATGGCATAGAAACCAGAACACGTGGGCCCTGCTGATGTGATCCTAGGTACCTGAGGGAGGGAAGGCCATGTGTGCACTTTGTTGGACCTAATGCTGGCTCCAGTGGCTGCAAGCTGCCCTGAGGGCTGTGCCCTTTCAGTCTTACTGAGGGGAATGAAGACATTCCTGTGCTGAGTTACCCACCTCAAACTGTGTTGGAGGTTCTCCCTCTCCGTAGAGAGAAAGCAAGCCTGTACCTTGGCTGCTCCATCCTCTGGTTAGTGTGAATTTAACATGAAAAGCAGTCTGCACAAAGATGCTAAAGTGGAAACCAGACTGTTTACAGGGCGAGTATTCCAGAAGAGATGTGCCCCAAAACTCAGGACAGCAGTGTCATAAAACACTGAAGCTGGACATGGGTCAAAGCCCCAGTGTGGGCTGAGTCAAACCGTTCTTTAAACTATCTGTTTTGTGCTAATATAAAACTCTTTGGTTGGAAGTACAAAGCTGCCCGAAGTCTTTAAAGTTGCTTAAAGTTTTAAAGGTGCTTAAAATGAGCTGTCTTCACTTGCAGCTAATATAACTTCCTGAGCTTTCATTCTCAGCGTCTACAGCATGATAAAAATTCCAAGGGTTAATACTTTGTTTTGCTAACTGGATGCCAAACACCATTCAAGTCTGTGGCTAAGATTAAAAGTCTAAAGTGAATCACATAGTTCAACAGTCACAGGAAAGTGTGTGCAAGTCCTGCAATAAAGCCTTTTGGCTATTTTATTTTATTCTACAAATAAAGACAACTGTCCATCATTAAATGGAAAAAAATAATAGTTTGAGTTGTATATAGCATGAAACAGTAGTTCCTTTCACAAAAACATTTCTAATTCATTAGTTTATTACAAAATACCCACTCACAAAAAACCACAAGCACAATCTTTATACTTGTGAAATGAGTTGATATTTCATATACAAAATAATTTCCACATAATTCCATATAATTTTATTTTATATAGAAATAGGTCATTATTACAACAGCTGTACAATACACTACTTTTTATTTAATAATTACATAAAATCTTTCTTAGAAACATATCAACGCAAAACATACAAAAAAATCGAAAAGTGCATTTTCTTTTTTTTTTCCCTCCAAAGGAAAATTTAATCCTAAATGTTATAATGAAAGAGATATGTAATAGTCTGCAGCATCCCGAGTCAGTGGGCCAAAACACAGTGCGTATTTCTCAGAGACTTGGAGTGGGTGAGTTTAGGTTGAAGAAGGATTCATGTTGTACTATTGGAGAGCTGCATGATTGTGCTTACAATTTGAGTTTTCCTTTGCAATCACAATTCATGTAGGAAACAGTTCAGTGTGGGTTGTGGGTTTGTTTTTTTGGTTGGTTGGTTTTTAGTAATGAAGAACAGTTAGGGTAAGCTGCATAATACTTTTCAGATTCTAAATCAAGGGTTATGAGCTGTAGACCATCTTCACCAATGGCTGGGCTTTTTCCTCCATTGGATGTGCTAATTTGGCCATAAGAATAAAGAAACAAACTTCTCTTTACAGAAAGTGCCTAGGTTTTGTCCTCTGTGCAGTTGTGCAAAATAATAACAATAATCATAATAAAAATAATCTCTTGTTCTCTCCTCGATAGACCTTTGACGCAGTGCTTTTCATACACAAAAGAAGAACTGAAACAGTGAAGGCCAAGTACCTCATGAGTCTGTCGACAGTCTTTTGGAATTGCCAGATGGCTTCCAGAGCGACACGCCAGGACTGAACACCTCTTCCCTTGCTCCCAGTGGTGATGGAGGCTGCACAGGATAGTGCTCCTTTTTATTTTGCTCTGTCAGTACATCCTGTGCTCATGACACAGTGCAAACGGAAGCCAGTGTGCCGTGAATGCACTGTCTGTGGCAGTCTGCACTCTGGGCATACTTCTGTCATAGAGCTTGGAAAGAAATGCTTGTGCAAAAGCCAGAACAGTAAGTACAAAGTCATTCTCTTCTGCCCCATGTGCCCATTGGTTAAAGCTAATCGTGCATTGATTGTGCAGGTGGGACTCTATCGCAGTGGTAAATTTGATGATTCTGATAAACTATTCCTTCTTCTTGATGTTAGTTGTTGTTGCTGTTGCTGCTGCTGTGTCTGATGATACCCCATATTTCCTTGCTGTGGTGAGTAAGACGGCAGGAGCAAAGAATCGGGTTGTTCATTGTGCAAAGAACTTGGTGTTTGCACCTACAGATGAAATAAAATTTATCGTGGGTTTGATTCTTTCATGTGTTAATGCTATTTGTCCTCAGGTTACAGAACACTTAAAAAATGCTACTGGTTTGCTGGCTTTTGCTTCTGGAGCTGTTTGGCATGAGGTTAGCTTAACTAATACTAGAAGGAATGGACATAAATTGCAACAAAGAACATTCCAATTAGGCATTGAGAAGGTTTTCTCATAGGAATGCACTGTCTGGGATTTGCAGGTTATCCTGAAAAGCCTGTTTGGGAACTGCGTGGGTTAACATGTCAGAAATTACATGAATGGATGGCAGAACTGAAACAGGACCCTAATGTGCCTTATGCTGTCCCTTCTAGCCCTTCCTTTTCCTGAGCTTCCTTGCAGTGTTGATGTGAATTTTGCAGATGCTTTATTGGAAACAGTATCTGCCATACTTTTTTTTCATTAATTCTCAGCTACAATAAGGATTTCCTTTCAATAACAAGAGTTTAATCATTTGAGGTTGGTTATACTCTTTCAATGATGCCAGTGGATATGTGACCAGGTTTTATAGATTCAGTGCAGCTCCTGTTGAACTAATACAGAGACATCTCATTTCCCCCCTTTACTTTAATATGTGTTGAATTAGGTCAAAAAATAAGTATTTTTACATCTTCAAATCACCTGGTTCTTCCAGGCAACGTGCTCCACTTTATCTTCTTGGCCTTGTGGAGTTGAGAAAACATGCTAGTTTCCTGAAGGAATCCAGATATCTGATCCAGATCTATTTTATGTTGATGCTAGTAATTAAAAATCATCTTTTGACTTACAAACTAAGCAAATTTTATACTGAATAAAGAGTACAGAACAAATCCTAAGGCATTGATTTTCTCCAGCTAGAAATAAACTTTAAATATATCCAAGATAATCTGATTATGCTTTCAGATGTACAGAATTAATAATTTCCTTTTAAATATTCTGACTGTTCCCACTGCTCCATTGCTGTACTAGTACTGGGCATTGCAACAGTGTGTCACATGTCAGAATCTCTTAAGTGGACATTTCTGCCAGGATCAGGCTCCAGGAGAACCCTGGGGCCGCATTTGCACAGCCCACTCACCTTATTACCCTGTGTGTACACTTTATAAACATCATCCTCTTTGTCGTACCTGCAGGTAGCGTTGTTGCTGATGCTGTTGGTGCTGGAGTTGCATAGGTGGCAAAGAGGATGGCTGGGAAGGAGGGGTAGTGGTGAACCCTTGGTTTAACACTGCTTGTCCCATCAGTACGATTGGAGAACTGCTGCTGGAAGTCTGCACTTCCAAACTTTGAAACATCTGTTGGGTTTGAGAGTACCTATGGAAGAAAGAAGCAAAACAATCAAGAACAAAGTGCTGGAAACAAAGGTCTTCTCTTAGACTAGGATAGCAATCCCTAGTCTTCCTAATTCATAGAATCACAGAATGGTTTGGGTTGGAAAGGACCTTAAAGACCACCTAGTGCCAGCCTTCCTCCCATGAGCAGGGATACCTTCCACTATACCAGTTTGCTCAGAGCCCCATCCAACCTGCCTTGAACACTTTCAGGGATGGGACATGCATCACTTCTCTGGGCAACCTGTTTCAGTGCCTCAACCACCCTCACAGTAAAGAATTCCTTCCTAATATCTAATCTAAGCCTGCCCTCTTTGAGTTTAAATTCACTACCTTTTGTCCTATCCCTATATGCCCTTGTAAAAGGTCCCTCCCTTTCCCTCTTTTAGCCCCTTTTAGATACTGGAAGGCTGCTGTAAGATCTCCCCGGGCCTTCTCTTCTGCAGCTGAAACCCCCCAGATAATTCCCAATAAATGATTCCTGCACATGGGACCTGGTAATATGAACAACAGCGCTATTGGCAGCATTGCTTTCCCTTACTCTGTGCATGAGTTGGACTTGGAGGGAAGAATACATCTCACCTCAAAATCCAGATCACATTTTAGATTCATTAAAGATTCTGGTTTATGCACGTCTTGTCTTCAGCCACAGCATTCAGATCCCAGGCTAATTAAACCAAATGGCCTTTGATTCTGTTTTAATATGCTGGGTCCTGAACTGCAGCAAGAGAGAAGCAAATGCACCTCCTGTCCTGCTGCCTGTGCTCCCCTGTGACTGCCTGGGGGGTGGTGATCTCTTGCAGAAACATGGCTAGGGTTGATAACTTCTTAAGCTGCTCATACACATAGTGCCAATTATGATCAGCAGTTCCTACCACCATGAGCCCCACTCTAGGAACAGAAGCCTCTAGAAAACCTCTGGAACGAGGGGTGGGACAGAAACAAAATACTCATCTCCTCTTGCCATTCTGCTTTTGCAAAGCAAAACTTAAATATGTGTTGTTTTGTGGAAGGCTGTGGGCAAAACCACAATGGAACTATTGCCAACCAAGACTAATTCTGTTTATCCTGTAAAGGGTGATGAGATCATAGTGTGGCTTGTGTTCACTCAACAGCTGTTCAACATTAGGGTTTAGTCAGAAATGCTGTGGTCTGGGTATTTGTACGAGGATGTGAGCTCCTATAAAAGGGTCCCACGAGTCAGGAAGTCTACAGAACTGGGAGATGCATCTTTGCAAATAAGTCCTCTTTTATTCAGAGGCTTAAAAGCAGACCTACAATATTTACATTTGACAAATTAACTCAAGATAATCTTAAAAAATGATAATGATGTTTAAAAAAAGAAGTACTGAATACCTACATTCCTGAGATAACACTAGAAGAATACTGTCTTGTAAAAGAATTATTTTTAAGAAATTATGTGCAAACAGTTGCTTATTATTTTAGCATTTCACGATTAAGTACAGTGACAAAAAACAGCTTAAAAAAAGGGTATGTTTTGACCAGTGTGTTCTGCTTCCTTCATCTAAGTTTTCAGGAGACAGAACAACTGAGGTGAGGCTTTCCTGCCACCAGTCATTTAACTGAGCCAGTGCTGACTTTCTCTCTCACATTTACCTTGGTGGATCAGAAGTCCTAGTGCTGAAGCAGGCAGCATGTGAGGGACAAAAACTCCCCCATTTTAACATGGCTTGTTAAAATGCCACCGGCACATTGTGTTTCTCTCTGTCATTCTTCCTGATGTGACCGGGCAGGGTAAGGCTGACCCTGATGCTGGAAGGCAGGCTCAGCACAGTAACACATTCCCAATATTTATAGCCACTTTGTCATCTTACAAAAGAAGGCTACTTCCCCTCAAAAGCAACTTTGATGTTTTATCTTCGACAAGGCACATACTTAGCCTGGGATCCCGCCATGCTGAGGTCTGAAGGGTGTCTTGCATTACAGGACCCAGGCATCATGGGCTGAATAGGCTGGCTGAGCAACAATCTGGCACATCAGGGAAAAAAAAAGAAGTGACATTGCTGGACGAGAAGGATCGTACCAATCCCACACTGTGCAAAGAGAAACGGGGCATTTTCGCAGGCATGGCACCAGACTGAGAGTGAGGAGGTCTGACCCTGCTGCTGGCTGTGGCAGGCGCATCCTGGGCACTGCGAGGTGGAGGCTGGGGCAGCGCCTGCCCTCTGGGGTGATCTAAGTGCCTGACATACACCTAATAAATCACATTTTTATCATTATTATCTGCTAACTATAAGGATGCTTAAATAATATTTTACAACTTTGGTTCAATTCACCTTGTGCTCTTCAAAGCCAGCAGCAAGATTTCATTTTTCATAACGCTACGGGGTCAGACAGCTACACTCTGGGAATTTTAATGCAGCCCTGCATTACAGCAGCCCCAAGAGCTGGTGTGCGCTGCGGCCGCTGTTCCCGCCGGGCACAGGGGGAAGGCCAGCCCTTCCCAAGGCGGGCCCTGCCCGTACCTGAGCTGCTGGTCGTGGCTGCAGCCGGCGGGCGCGGGNGGCCGCCGCCCGGCGCCAGCTCCGCGCTCCGCGCCGCCTTCGGGCCCTGCAAGAGAAGAGGAGAGAGTGGGGAGACAGCCCGAGCCCGGCACCAGTGCCTGGCGGCGCCGCCACCCGGCTGCTATCACCATAACTGTAATGCCGCGGCTGTCCCGGGCCCGCTCCTGCCGGCCGGCAAACCCGCGGGACCGGGGCGCTGGGAAAGCACTCCCCAGACAAGCCTCCGTGAAAGCAGGAGCGAAGTTAAGCGTGAGGAGCTGCCGCCAAGCCCCATGATAGGAAAAGATCAAAGAAAAAAAAAATCCCCCCCCCCACCCCCCATTTCACAGAATCACAGCACGGGTCAGCTTAGAAGGGACCACAGTGGGACATCAGGTACCTCCCTCAAGCAGGGTCATCCCAGAGCACATTACACAGGACCGCGTCCAGACGGTTCTTGAATGTCTCCAGTGAGCAGGACTCCACACCCTCTCTGGGCAAACTGTTCCAGTGCATGGTCACTCGCACAGTGGCAAAGTTCTTCCTAATATTCTAATGGAACTTCCCGTGCATCAGTTTCTGCCCCTTGCCCCTTGTCTTGTATTTATGATACCGATACACTGTCTACTTTAATAGAGTCATTATATCACAGGTATGTAGGAGGTGAAAAGCTACAGCTGGAGGCTCTGAAGACAATCATGCAGCAATGCTTGCCACACAATCAAGAAGCAGAAATAGGAGCTCAGTTTTCTGTGAGGGGAGGTACAACAGGTGGGTGGAAGAGCAAACACTGGAAATGCTGAGAAACCAGCAGTATGAACAAAAAATACAGTGCCAAACCTAATAGCTTTCACAGATCTCAGTTACTGCTCAGGCTGTTTATTTTGCTGTGCAGGAACCTCTTATGGTTCACAACCTGAGGGTCTCAAATGAATCTCAATGTATTCTGTGTGCCACCACAGCAGACAGGCTTTGTTGCGTTGGTGGTGTCCAACTGGACTCGGGGAGCAAGTATTCTGAGATGTGTCACTATTTCCAGTGTGGTCAGTCAGGTTTCTTTTAGGACCCTCTGAAGAACAGTAAGTCACCTACACATTTTGCATGCCTCCCTGCTCCATCTTCTAGATGAAATCGTTGCTCAAGTAACCCTCCTGGCTGAAGTCTTAAAAAAAGGCTTTAAGGTAAGGTAAATGCTGTAGGGAAACCCTTTTTATAGGCTGCTCTTATACAGAAGAATAAGAAAGGGAAGGCAAAGGCACAGTTATGGGACTGACATGATTTTACTTGCTTGCTTAATAACAGCTCAGTGTCTACTTTCCATCTAAATGCTTCTCTATTCAAAGAAATGATTACCTGGCTCGATATCACACTTGCTTCTCTCAGTGACTGCTGGTTCGTTGTTTGTGAAGATGTGATTTGCCCTTGATGTTGAGGACTGGGGACAAGCTGCTGCTGAGGAATGGCCCCTGACCTCTGCTGTAGCTGTTGTGGGTCCAGCTGCTGAGTATTGCTAAAGCTCAGGGACAATGTCGGCTGCTGTAAGAACATCTGGAAAAGAAGAGAGGAGGGTTTATTTACATAGCCCAGCTGTCTTGAATAATGAATGTGACAGAAGTAAATCCAAAGATATACTCTAAAATAAAGTCATCACATTTCTGGATTCATAACACATTTACTATTAGTTGGAAATCACCTATCATTCCTACATTACCAGCTCTGCTGTCTCTAGTTTCTTGGTTTCCTGTTCTGCAAGTGCACCCATTACTTGCAAAATGTGTCTTGAAGGTGCAAGTCAGGCACAGCCCTCCTAAGAGAAGTTCCCAGTACATTCACTGTGTTCTGGGGCATCCTGACCAAAGATGAGAGTGTAACTCCATGTCTTTTCAGTCCTTTTGTTTCGCCTTTCAACAAAATCCACCCGCCTTTCAGACAGAGCTGTCTTTAAATTTGTCTCTGGAAATTCAACACTTTACACCCAGCTGAGTTGTCCAATGTTTTTAATGAGGCCACAGTCAGGCCAGAGCTCTCTAAGCTGAATGGCCATGTCGTTATCATTGAGAGGATGTGTAAACAGACAGTCGCTGTCATTTATGTGATTTCCCATCAGGTAACTGTCACCTGGTGTTCTTCCTAACTGTGCCATGCATTTGACTTGTGCAAAAGAGCTAGCAGCTCCTCTCTTAGTGTTTCTGCAAATCATGTCCTCTCTATTCCTGCATTTCAAGATGAGGCTTTCTTCTTTAAAAGTTAAAGGACTTGGGAATTTTTGCTTTTCTAGGGGCTATTTCTTTTATTACAGCTGTAAAGAGGGAAAAGTAATCTTTTAAAACTATGCATTATTAATGCTACAAGCTCTCTTTGCAGTATTTCAGACCTAGCCTCCTGCCACCAAGGACTGTATGGAGATACACATCCCACACAGTTGATGTAATTTTTGGATCTGATTCTGATTCCACACCACTGCTACATGTGTGGAACTCCATTAATTTAAGTGGAGCTACTTAAGTTTTAAATGAAATCAGAATCACAATTATTCTCTTCATTATTCATCCATCAGTCTCATGCCTAGATGTACATCTGAGGTACACCCAGTAATTAGTACACCTTTTTGCAGCTTATTGCTATATTAACAATTCCCTGAACTATCATGTCCCCTCTCATTTTTCCTGGAAAAAGCCTATACCTTTCTCCAAAGGCCCAGCATAATGTATTGCTTTTCTTTGCAAAAGTATGGCTTGATCCATCATGTTTGTACTTATTTATCTAGCTTTAAAAACACAGCTTATTTAAATATGATAAATTTTTAATTAATTTCTGTGTGCCAAGATTTTACCCAGGAAAAAAGGTACAGACAAAGCTTACACTAATCAGCTGGGAGAGGGGGGCAATTAAGGAAAAGCAACAGCTTGTTTTGGGTGCTGTAGGCTAGCCACATCTCAGAGATGTCTGATAGGAATAAATGGGTCAAGTGACAGGGTTGGGGCTGCTGCTTGCAGCAGGTCTGAAACTAGCTCTGAGTGTTTTCTTTTAAAAACACTGCTCACTGAGTTTGGAGCCATTACATATTAGAAAGACAGATGGTCTCGCAAGTTCTGCAAAGTAAATAGGTCTTATTATGAATAAATCAAAGACAAAAATAATGAAAATTCATTTTCTTGTTTACTTTTTGTACATAGAAGCTAAGCTTTGGACATGTTTAGTACATGAACTCACTTGATTAGCCCTAGCAATGAAACGGGTTGCCACTGATATAAAATTTGATATAAAATTCAGAACAGGCAAAGCAAGTGGTACATGTCAAAAAAGTGATTGATAGGGAGTGTGAGTCCACTGGTACTGGATAGATCACTGCAAATCAAGACCTTTAGGAGGATTAGCTTAGTGTCTGCTTTGTACATGGTACACGGCACTGGAGAAACACTCAGTTCACCCAATGCAAAGTCAACATGTATCAATGCGAATGTCAGGCAGGGTGCGAACTTGCAGCAGACTACTGACTTAGCAGGGACCTTCCTGTGTGCTTACCTCACTTCCAGATGAAGGCCAAGGAGCTTATCCTCAAAAGAAAGCAGTGTAACCTACTTTGCAATTACTAGAGTGTGCCACTGGGTAGGAACGTGCACAGTTAATGGTTGGCTGCTAACACACTATAAATTTAGGACCAAGTTTATCCCAGTAGTCCAAGTTCATTTGTTCGTATGTTCGTAGCCTAGGAGGGCTCTGAGTGTTTCATACCTGGGGACCCTCTGTTGCCATTATAATGGCCAAAGCAGCATTGTTACCCTCTGAACATAAATGACCTGGAAAAAACAAGCTCAGAGCAGGAAGCAATGGTGGCTGTGTCCCTCCAGAACTGAAGACTCCAGATGCCTTATCAAAACAAGTGTTAACCTGGCAGAGGATTGAAGCGTAGAATTTCCACCTGCTAGTTAAACCTAAAAGCTTAATTTGTACAAAACTTAATGGTAGTTTTCATAATGTGCCTCTTTTGTGATAGCCCTGTCTGAATTCCCCCAGAACACTGAAATACAACAGCTTTAAATAACAGGAGAAACCTTTTCATAAAAAATAAAATCTTTCCCTAAGTAGATAAATTAGCAGTCTCCTAACTGTATTGCTCCTAATGACATGTCTCGTTGGTGATTCTGTGGACTGCAAGGTCAGTGGAGCATCTTACAAACATTTTTTAATTGGCCAGATTGTTAACATACACAGCAAAGCAGCAAGGGAGAGGAGGGACCCTCTGACACTGCTGCCCCCTCATTCCAAGGTAGATGGGCCCTACAGCTAATGGCTGAATCACACTGACAAGGCATCCTGAGGAAAACATCTCTTTGACTCTGCCTGTCCTTTGGATAATCAGGGGATTATAGCTTTTGGGCTTATCATTACAGGCATCATGACTCTTTCTTTATGTAAAATATGTAAAGATGAGAAGCACAGCACTGGGAAGCTGAGATTCATTGACTTCGAAGAGAGCCTGCTTTGCAAATGGTGGGTGGCTGTGGATGGTCTTGACTGTAGTTCTTGCAAGCTGGTCAGGCTCAGCCTTTCTGCCTTCCTCTGCATCTGTGAATCATTAGCTAGACTGTTCAAACTGGAGCAGACACAGCATCCTTCAGACTTCTGAAGTTACTCTTTCTGCTCTTGTCCTTCAGTGTTAGGAAAAGCAGTAACAGGGATCTAATGGGGTTTTGAACACTTTTATTCAGGGCCTGCAACCCTCCTGATAGTTTCATCTTTCTCTGCACAAGGCTCTTGCAAACAGTTTCTAATGCAGACTACTGTGCTCAACATCTGTCTGACTGCGAAAGCATTTCTTGGTGGACTGCTGTACTCAGTTTTGAAGATCTCTGAAGGGAATGGAAATCAAGCTTAATTCTCCATGGAGCTACCTGTACACTTCTGTGTGGAAGGGAGTGAACCAGTGGGGATGACATGCTAATAAATCAGCTAATAAGGGAAAAGCAGGGAACACTTCCTCCTTTTCAGATAGCCTACATCACTCCCCCATGCTTACAGCTCTATTACACAGTGTATTAAAGTCACCAGAAATGTGCTTGATAGTAGCCTGTTTGTTACCGTGCATTTTAGCTTTGATAGTAGACACAGATCAATTTCTGCAGACATCCAGCTCCCTGAATGATGAAATCTGTGCAGCAAAGCACGTGGTTGGATTTCTGATTTAACAGTTTACTCCTCGCTGCTTGTGAGTCACAAAAGAGCTGCATGCAAAAGTGTGGGGCTTTCTTTCAAACTGCCCCTAGCCAAGTGAGACAAAATTAATTCCTCATCTCAATCTATCCCTGCAACAGCACAGTAATTTCTTCATGTACTTTTTTTTTTTTCACCTGGAGAAAGTAGAAGAAAAAGATCCTGTCCAGGAGTCAGTGTGACCACTCACATCTCATCACTTTGTTTGATTGCTCTGAGGAGACCAAAAAGCACCCAAAATACAGAGGATGTATTTTCCATCCAGCATTACTGGATGATCCTCATCCAGCACTGCCATTTCAGGCAAATATGCAGCCCCCTGCATTTCCACGCTCTTTTCATTCTCCCTGCCTCTCAGTTCTGCATCTGCAGTAAGCTGGGAAATGGTAGGTACTGACACCAGAGAACTTGTGTGAAAATATTTGGTCCAACCTGGTGCAGTCTTCATGGGAGAGGGCATCACCCAAATGGTGTAACTCAGAGCTACAAGCTGGTAAGGGGTGGGCAGTACAGAAAACCTCACCATTTACCCTCTGGGCCTCTGCTTCTCTCTGCCTGAGCCCCCTCTGAGTGTATCTGAGAATCTGTCCCATGGTCTTTGCGCTGTTAAATGCACCCTAGTGCATATAGGAGACAGCTTTCTAAAAATAAAATCTGTTTCCTGCCTCTAAGAATGTGCTCTGAAATTCTGTTTTTGCCTGAATGATGAAAGAAAAAAAAGAGCGTGTATGACTGTTGAAGACTTCACCAGGAAAGAGTAATGGTTGTCACCCAATTAAAGAGAGAGGAAGTGAGAATATCATGTCTCCTGATATTCATAATAACAATAACAGCCTTCAGACATATGACATGATTCTGAACACCTGTTAATTGCAGAGAGACTTTCTCTTCCCGTTAATCAGAGTCAGCAGAGAACCAATAGAAGAAAACACAGTGAAGCAAAACCTGGTCTCTCTATGTGATTGTATGGCACCAGGAACAGGGAGTCCCAGGTTTGGAACCCACAGTTACTGTGTTGTCTTACAGCAGTACACATGCAGCAACTTAGGTGGCAAAGTTTCTAATTTGGCTTCGCTGATCCCTTAATTGCCTAAACATACAATCCCAATTTGTTAATGTGTGAAACTGCATTTCACAGATGCTGATGATGGGTGAGTCTATTTCTTTGTGGAAGTTGCAAGCAAAATTCCCACTGATTACAGCAGGCCCCATGCTTTTTCTGTTCTTAAAATACTCTTTGGGATATTTGTTTCCTTGACAGAGCTTGTCTTCTAAAATTATCTTGCTAGTATAAAACTCACAAAGTCTCCAGTGCCACATTACTAGCAAGGATCATTTAACCTGGCATTTATAGTTAAATTATGAGGAACATAGCAGTAATCACCCCACATTCAGAAGACTTCCATAAAACTGGATGACTTGTCCATTTGTTGTTAAAGGAAACCTATGATCTACTAAACTGCACTTGCTATTATTTCTGAGGTTTGGTAGACATTAAGGGGTACTAAGCACATACTGTACTAGAGAATTCAACCTCTGTGTAGGAAGTGTCAAAGGCAGAAGAGCAGGCTCAGCTTCACCCTAAAGGCTTAAGCCTGTCTGGTAAAGAACAAATTCAGATACCTCCCAGGTGTGAACAAATTAACATCAGCAGAAATCTGGAGGTTTTAATGTGACAAGGAAGTCTGAACTTCAACATTTTTTCTACTACAGCTGCTCAGTCTGAAGACTCGGTAGATAAAGTAACAAAATGCTATTGTAAATGCCCCAAATTATTCTCCTCCTAAGGGTGAGGTATTCCTTCCTTCTCTTCTTCCAGAGAGCTCTTAAATCTTTGTTGCCATAGGTTACTCAAGGGGCTTTTAGAGAGCAACATGCTCATTCAGATGAGCTAGTTTCCACTTGTCCAGGTGTCTGGACTCTGCAGCAATTTCAAGTTGCCAAACCTATCAACAGCCACATGAGAGAGGATGCTTGACTCTGCCCCTTCCAGCAGTAACACACCTGTACGCTGGAGTCTTGGACCAGGCAGAGCTGCTCCTGTATCTTCTGGAGCTCCTCCTGCTGCCACCGGATGTTGGCCTGCAGGATTCGTGTCCGCTGCTCTAGCTGGTCCTTGATGGTCTGGAACATGCTGAATTGTGCCGAGAACTGGGGGTAAAAAAAAAAAAAGCGGGGGGGGAAAAAATCAGTCATTATAACACAAACAGGCCTCAGTAGAACATTGTTCTGTAAGGAGTTAGTGGTTTCTTGCTTGTAAAGCACAGCCAAAAATTAAAAATGTCTTTGTAATATAGTAACACGTAGGCAGAGATAGATCTTGTCTATTTTCACGGTTACGCACATATATTAGATTGCCTCAGCTAGAACGATCTGCTTACAACTGACCATGTTCTGTTGTAAGGACTTTTTAGAAGTATGCTACTTTAAAATATGAAGAGCATCTTAACTGGATGGCAAATGAGTGCATTTTCATTAGCTTGTAGTTTGGAGCTCTTAGTGTGGCATAACAGTATAATCCAGATGTGTTTTACTAATGCTTTCCCTATTCTGCACAGAAATAGCAGTTCTGCAATGCTTTGTTCTGCTGATGACTTACTATGGCATCACACAACAGACCACAATAAACATTTTCTAGATTTGTACAGCTGAGTAGTACTTAAGCTACAAGAAATACTCATTAAGTTATTTTTATGTATGATGTAAAATGAATAGCTCAACTCAATGAAAGAAAGGCTGTTCTAAATGATAGTAAAAAATGGAGATCATTAATCAAGGTCAAGAAGCAGGTGCAACCTTCCAATAGCAGCAATACTGGCACAAACTGAAATCATTCAAGAATTGCGGAGAGGCCTAACAGCAATAAATCCCTAGTATTTGGTGTTTTCAGGTATGATTCAAAGTTCACCGAAGTTAATTATTACCTTAATAGGCTTTGGAATAATTGCTTTTCATAAGCTCATATTCCAAAAGTAAAAAACAGTCTTTGAAAAAAAGAACAAAAACCGTCAAAAAAATCTTTTAAGTTTTTATGTAATCAAGGCATCCAAGATCTTTCTGAAAACAATGCATGGCTGTGAGTGTACAGGCAAAAAAATAAAATTTGCTGTGACTTGAAAATGCTGCCCTGTCCCTTTAGCTGTTCCAGTGGCTCTGTGCTAGTGGGTGAGCTGATGCTTGCTGCTGGAACCTTCCTGCTCCATGGTGCACTGGCTTACATACTTTCTGGCTTTTTAGTAGGAAAAAAAGGTAATGAGACAGGAATTAAGGAGTGCTCTGGTGCTAGCAGCACTATACACTTACTTAGATGAAATTTTTAGCTACTTAGAGAAAGCTAAATGTGACAGAACACATTTGTATCAGCTAACTAGTTCACCTTAAACCAGTTAAGTATGTGTAAGTAGCTTTAGATTCCCTCTAGCAAAGCCAACATCTCCAAGTTAACAGCCTTTGGCAGAGAAACAGCAAGAACTTCAGAGGGTTTATTTCCATTTATCAGGTGGGAGGTGGCTTTTCCACACAGCCTGGGAGGTCACTGCACAGAGTGGTGGCTCGGTGGAGGTCAGTCTCAGAGCCAGCCCTGCTTAGGGGCAATGAGGGCTGCTGAGGTGGCACCTGCAGTTGCTGGTGGCAGAGGTCCTCAGAGCCCACTTTGCTGCCATGAGGCTGCTGTGGGCACTGGCAGCTTGTGCTGTCTGCCCAAGGAGGTGTCGTGAGCCCTCGGCCGTGCTGTGATTCATGGTGCTTGTGCCTGCAAACAGCAGTGCCATCATCTGCAACCCGCTCCTCTCCCAGAGCAGGAAAATGGTGTCAAACCTCCCAAAGGGAAGTCTGTGTTACTTTGAATTGGTGTTACAGAGGAGAAGCCAGAGCAGGGTCTCTTTCTTCCTTTCTTTCTTGTCCATGTATAAAAAATTAACCTGAGGAATGGTCAAGCAGAAACCTCAGATGTTTGGAAATAAGAACAAGGCACTCAAAGGGGAATCCAGTGCTGTTTGTTGTAGCCCAGCCTTTTGGTTCTGTAGAGTCCCAGGTATCCTTATTTTAGGAGTGGAATGATTCTATGAGCAACAGATCACAGATGAGATGCAGCTAATTCCTGCTTTAACCTGTGTCTGTACTGAAAGATCTTTTAAAAAGATAAGTCTTGTAATCTAATTATCTCTATATGAACTCTTTTAGTGAGGACTGCTTTTAAGTTTTTAAAAGGATCCTTATTAGAAAGGAATTAAAAACAGTTTTAGCAAAGAGCTTCATTTCAGCTGCCTGGTTTGGTGATGGCAGACTTTTGATTAATATGCACATTCCTTGAAGACTCTTTGAGAAAGGAACCTGATTTTCTTCATTTGAACAATGTAAGGAATTTTATAACAGGTAATTTCACAATCACTTTATACTTCAAAAAGAAACAAAATCCATTTCCAGGCCTTAGTTTTAAATTTGAATTTGCTTTGTGAAGTTGCACACAAAAATATATTGCTGTTGATTTTAAATTATTATCACTTATTTTTTTTGTTCAGGTTCTTACATTTAGTATATTTGTCTTGTGTTGTCTTTTTCGCATGCTTTTTGTATTAATAGACTTAACATCAACAATTAGCTGGTATACTGGAGTGAAAGCTGTTACGGATGAAGACAAGGAACTTTCTCTTTTGCTTTTTTCCTTTTCCCACTCTAACCCCCAAATTGCTGATAACTCTAGCCATGACCCCTGTGCTTACAGAGCTTCTATTGTTTTTGTACAATGAGACACTAACAACAATTGACCTGCACCAGAGAGTATTTATCTCAAGATCATTAACTGCTCTACTAATTAAGGGAGAAATCTCTAATTGTATAATAAATTAAAAGAGCTTAACTCAAAACGTTCCAAAGAAAACACTGCCCAGCTTTAACTCTGCCATTGGCATCAGATGAAGTTGCTCTTCATCTCACTTAGGTATTTACCAATGTCCACAGAATCCTTAGAAAAGTGCATGTAATACACAGAAAAGCACCACCTTCCTAGGTACAGTCAAACATGGGAGACTAAACCTGTGAGATCTCTATAGTTGCACCAGTTTAACCAAGGTTTGTTAATGCAGGCAAAAAAACCCCAAAACAAACAAGCAAAACCCACAGCAGTAATTTTAGTCTCGTTTCTTAAAAAAAACCCAGAAAAAACTGTGATGCATTTGGGATCATGTCAGCAGATGTTCTGGTAGGGAGGGGCTTGATGCACTAGCGCTGCTGACGGTCCAGGGAGACTCCACAGCCCAGGGAGAGGGACTGGCACTTCCATGCTGCGATTCCTCTCCTCCACCATGGGCATCTGAAAGACACCAGCTGGACCATGCCCAAGGGAGAAGTGTTTTTCTCCAGAGTGCTACCCCAGGGTGCCAGGGTTACTCCCTCTCACTAGGTGCTGGGGGGCTTCAGCCAGGGGAGGGGACCTATGACCCCGTGTCTGTCAGGATGGTTCCTCATTTCAAAAGTGATGAACAAAAAGATGGATGTCTCAAGACATTCTGTTCCTACAAGTTTCATGACGACAGGCAACTGAGTAAAGAAAAGAGACCCTATTTGTTTTTTAGCTCAGTTTCCTTTAAAACTTTCTTTTCTGCCTATCTTCCAACTTTCTTTCAATCCTTCTGGCCCAAGAGATGAGCCATGTTTCTTGCTGGAGACGTGCAACAGAGTTGTGAGAGTGTCAAAAATACCAGATTGCTATAACTTCATGAAAGTTTTAGCTGAGCAAAGGAGAGAAGGATCCACTCATCCCTTCCTCCTGTGGGAAAGGCTGGCTCCATGCACCAGCCCTGCAAGGCATAGCCCCTGGGAAACTGGGTTTCATTAGTTTTCCAGCTCACTGAACAACTTGTTCTTTCTTTCTGTCATCTGAATAACACCTGCTCAATCCCAAACGGATTATTAGTGTTAATTATTATTCAGTCATCAACATCCGCTGTGTTGTAGGGGATTTTAATTTATGACAACGAGGAAGGCAAACAAACAAATATTCTAATTGGGAGCACTTGGTTTAAAGTAAACCATTTACATTCAGGTGACATCTAGGGTGACTCTGTGCTGTCTGTTCATTCACGCAAGCAAGGCAGAAGCTAAAATTGCATTTCAGTGGAGACAAAACCATCACAACCTTTGCTGGAAATAAAACTACTCAAAGTTCAAGCAGATGGTGCCTGAGGCAGCAGCTAGCTGCTCGCTGCAGGCGCAGTTGTGGCCACTTAGAATGTTTTCCCTGCTGCTGCCACCCTGTAGCCAAATGTTAGCCACAAGGACACCCAGGGCCTTCCAGCTCCCACTTTCTGTCACTTGTCTAAGGACAAGTGGCAGAAAGGCAGCAGGGAGAAACCTGTGCAGCTCCTCCTTGCGAGCTGGCAGCAGGGCACCTGCCCACACTATTTCTACAAGCGATGAGCTTGTGTTCTGCCACTAAGCTTCTGGGAAATGGTCAACTAGGAAGCCAAGGAAGTGTTCCTGGTGGGATCCACATGTACCTGGTTTCACCCCTCACTCACCTAGTGCTGCAGGCACCTTTGTCTTTTAAAAAATTAATTATCTTGCTGTAGGCTGACATGTTAATTATTTTAAAGTGGGACATACAGAGTAATATCATAATATTTGTAATAGTTTATGAAAATCACTCAAGTGTGTGGAGATTTGGTACTCTCTGCAGGAGTTTTGCTCTGGAGTGTGAGCATCAGCAGCCTGAGCTGCAATGTCCTGGTGTTATTTCCAGAATAAGCTTCATCTTGAGCTTCGCCAGAAGCACGGCTGTGACTGTTGCCAGAGGGCTGCTGGTGTAGACAGACTCAAGTCAGCCCTCTTCCTTTCACCAAGATTTAGGTGGCCCAAAGAGGCTTAACCAGTGACTGGATGGCACTCTAATTTGCCAGAAAATAAATGGAGCTGGTGTGCCAGTAAGAGCCTTTTACCGGGAAGAGACAAGGCAGTAAGGCTCTTGGTAAACAACTGGAAATCTTGTCTTCACAAAGAGCTTTGATGGAGAAGAAAGGGAGGTAGAAAAAAGTCACACAAAACACATACAGACTTACAATACATAAACTAATTGATGTTTGAAAGTGCATTAATGAATAACGGAGAGAAGTATTGTAAAAGAAAATGAATGCTCAGAGCAGATAATTGATATGCTGTTTCTTCACTGTATGCTAGCGTGGAGTCATGAAAAGAATATTAAACATGGAAGATAAAGGAGAATTTGTTATTTTAAAGCCAGGATCCTCAGGACTTTGTATGTTTTATGTGCTACAGGAATAAACTCTGGGATCTTGTGAGTGAGTACAGGGTATCAATGGTAGAAGCAGTCTAAATACAGCAATACTCTATCATTCCTAAAATCAGAGGATGATGGGGTGTATCATCACAGCAGGACCACAGGAAAAAAACAGTGTGCTGGGAATATGGTACTCAAATTTGCTTCTTCAAAATCCACTGCAAATGTAACCCTGAGGTCACTTTTTGGGCCACTATCCACTTTTGAGATATGGGTTAATAGATGGGGGGAATCTGAAATTCGTCTTCAGCAGCATTCTCGCCATTACTGGCACACTCACAAAATGTGTGTTGTTGAATTTGCATGTCCTTTACTGCTGTTAGTTCTGCCTCAGCACAGCCAAATGGATGTTTTTAGTAGGACTGGGCATCTCTGTTAGTTTTTGGTTTTAATTCTCATTGTGAATTTGATCTTGATGGGACCTGGTTCTGTAAAAGCAAAGTTGAAAAGTCTTTTTCCATCCGTTTTTTGTCCTCCCGTGAAATAGATGTGCGTGCACACCTGAACCTACATGCACCTGGGCTTCTGAACACCTGCATGCAGTTGTATGTTTAAACACACAAGTGTACAATTCAGATTACTTTCCCACAATATTTCAAGTGTTTGAGAGTTTGTATTTGGGGATTTTAGTTACTAGAGAGGTAACCTAAAAGCCCCAAAATGAGAAAATATCAGGAGGTAAGTAAGTGACCTATTCCTCTTCCAAATCCCCAACTAACCTGTGCCAGAGGTGCAGGCTGATTTTGCAGAGTTGCTTGAGGCAGCAACTGCTGTGGGAGAAGCTCACATGGAAGCTGAGAAGGCAAAGAAACCTAGGTTAAAAACAAAACAAACCAAAACTTTATTTGTAAGTTTGGCTCCTTTAAATTTTAGGTTTCTTCTAATGGCGTGGATTCTGTGTAAGTTGTTTCTAATTGCTAAGCTGCGCATGTGGCACATGCTGTCACACCCTCTGCCTGTTTCCATGATTCCTTGTGAAGTTACCTGAAGAGCAGTAGGTTGGCTGAGTCTATGCACGGATAAATCCTGCTGGGTGCTCGGTATTCTTGGCAAGGGAGTGTTAGACTCCGTAATCAGCTTTGTTGGTGTAGCTGCAAGAAAAGTACAGGTGAGATCTTACATTCCTGAAATCAATCCCATTTGAAGTGGATAATAGGACAAGACCCAGGTAGAAAATTGTAACGGCCTGGACAAATTCCAGTGGGAATCAGGGCTGTTCTTGTTGACTTCAATGGCAGTAAAATTAAATTGATAAGGAGGGTCTGGGCAAAGATAAAAGTAAATGAGACAGATTATGATTCTGTGCTCCAATGAGCAGTGCAAAAGGACCCATGAACTGTTCTAAACCAGCTGGAACTCCCATTATATGGGCCGAATAACTGTAAACTTAGGTTATCTCATTGGCTCTTTTTCCAGACCAGGAAGGAGAAAGAGTATACCCAAAGCAACACTGGAGCATCCTAAATCTTGACCAGAGGAGAGTCACCCACAGGCTGTTACTACTCATCTAAGTCTCATTTTGCTCATACTGGTGCCCTCAAATCTAAAGGCAAAATCCTCACTTTTGTAACATATTGAAACACCACATTTCACGTCTAATCCTACTGCTCATCTTCCAGCATTCAGGTGGTTGTGCTAGAATCTTCCCTCCTGTACATTACCATTTCAGCTTTTGCACTTCACTGTCAGTGCATGTCATCAATACCTCATAATTCACTGTTAAATTAGCAGCTGTGGTATGTAAGCATACATTCTTTAACTTGGCTAAATTAAAAATAATTCCATAACCCAGAAATGCCGCTCACATGCTGGGTCTGACTTGGGTGTGTGGGAAGATTTTGGCGAGCTCCTGGATGACACTGAGGGTGTCCGACTAGCGCTGAGGATTGAGGCACCAATATCAAGTGCATTAAAGTGCTGTTCAGGATCCAAGCTGGCGCCACTGTCCTGAAACAAACCAGAAAAGGAGAGCAGCTATTGCATCTGTCAAAGGTAAAGCATTTTGCAACTTATTAATGGTTGCACACCAGTTCTTTGGCAGATCTAAAATGACTTGAGCAGAACTAATCTCAGATAGGCCAGCAGAAGACCTGGACAAAGGTGTCAATGCCCCTTCCAAACAGCATCAAACTAATGCATTTTACAAACAACTATCACTGAGTTAGAAATAAATAGCAAGCTACTGCCATAGTAATTTTGTGCCTTCAGATGTTTTTCTGAATCTTTCTTTTGTGTTGAGTTGGATGCGATAGCAACTGCAACCTCTGTGAGACACTCGGCCGTGAACTGAGGAGGAGCTTTGCCGCCATTCCTCAAGAGATCACTGGGATGTGGCCAAGAGGGCTGATTGCCAGGATTTGTCCAAATGAATCTTTAAACTGTAGTACCTTGCAAAGGAAGAGTGGAGATATCTCACGCTGCGGCTGCCCCTGTTCCACTTAATTTGTGGCTGTTACTGATCTCCAGGTTTATCCTTTCATAAACTAACCTAATTTATGTCAAAACTATTCAAGTGAGCAATGAATTCTGAAGTTGAGAGAACCCACCAACATTGGAGAAAGACAATGCTGGAGTCTTTGGTGATGTTAACATAGGAACAAGTTGTGATTACTACATAAATTCACGAGAAAAGCTTTTCTCATTGTACCTTTAGTGCTGAGGACACAACCTCTGAGGACACTTCTTCTAAGCCCATCTCCTGTCTCCTCTCCACCCGAACATCTGCATAACTGAATGGAAAACATAATTCTTTGTATCAACATGGAACTGCTATATTTCTTAAAATGTGCTTTAAGAGAGTGGAGGAACAAATTAGTGTACATTTTACAGGTTAAATGAAAAGTGACTTAAGTCAAATGCTACTGAGTAACATTTGAGAGTGTTTTAATTTTCAGGTTTTCGTCTGTTCCGATCTTGAAGTCAAGACGCATATTAAAGAACTATATATAAAGGTCAAGTTCACATCCTACAACCACTTTATGACTTCACTGGAAAGCTTCTACACATCTCTTTAAAAACAACATAAGGATTAGAGGAAGTGAATATTTAAGGTATCTGTCTCTATTTTTGTACAAAATGGAAAAATGACATAGTTCATTTGCCTCTGAACTAAAAAAAAAATTAAGCTTAACACAAACTAAGGTTCAGTCTGATAATTTTTCTATAACTACCCTATTTCCTTTAGAAAGTTTGGGCTTAATTTTTTGTTGTGTAAATGATGTTATATTTTTAAAAGAAAATGCTAGCAGACATGAGGATGCTCTTATCTTACTGTCCTTTATGTCCCAGCCGGCTGATACAATTTTCCATACCTTACCACCATGTGTGTGCACACAATGAACTCTGGCTTGGAGTTCCACTGGTGGTAGGTGATGTAGTAATGGGTCTGGAGCCAGATCCACTGCTGTCCTTTGGTCAGGAACCGGTAGCAGCACGACTTCCCCTTGCCGAACTGCATCACTGCCATCAGAAAATACACACAGCTTGTAGCACCACTTCCCACGTGAAAATGACATGAAATGTGAAAAAAAAAGTGACAAAAATATCTGTCATAGGTAGACAGGAGTATAAGCACCAATGTTGAGTAAGTGCTCCTCTCAGCCTCCTGACAGAACAAAAATCGTAATGATTAGTAGGTATCTTCTTCTGACACTTCAGATGGTACATTCCTACACAGTACAATTAACCTTAAGTTTGGACACTAATGAATTAGTGGCCACTAAAATTTAAACACAGATCTTACCCTACTTTATGTGATGATCACATACCGCTTAATTAGACACCTGGGATTATTTTCTAAGAGTGATCATCTTAAATTCTAGAGCAGAAAAGTACAGGATAAAAATGCTTGCAAAGATGAGTATTGTGTGCAGATGGATTTAGAATGAGGTAAGCACAGGAGTTAACACTGTGCAAAGACAAAAATAATTTGAAAGAAAATTCTCAGACTGACAAGGATTCAAACTACAGTAAACCAGGATGTACTGAAGGTTTCGAAGACTCAACAACCAAATTAATCTCTGCTTTTTCCCCTCAGTGATTTCAACAGGTTCCCAAACATCCACATATTTAGCCTTTCTATATTTCAACGTCAACATATAAAAACTAATGTTGACAGGATCCTTTCAAGACAGGCAGAGGTGGTATGCTGAGATATTACAGCCAGTTCTGTAAGCAAATATTTGAAAAGCATTGCCTTATTTTCTTTACTTAGTGAAAGAGTTTTTCAATTAAATCCTAATAGACTGTATTTAAATAATCACTGATAATCCCAAATACACAGTGAACAACATTAGAAATAATCCACAAGAGTTGCTTGAACTATTCCTGCATGTTCTTTACTAACAGAACAGGGGTCAAATCTGGCATATTTTATCCCTTCAGTGAGTCTCACTGACTGTTTTTGGGGATACAGAAGGCAAAATTCTATTTTTCAGAGCTAGATAAGTCTGTTCCAGATGCCAATCAGCTGTAATGACTGCAGTCTGCTACAGCTCTGCTAAGATATACAGGCTGAGGCAAGAGCCAAACCTCCCCTTCCAAACTACATCTCACTGAAAAGAGGTGTCCCAGTGACTTCCAGGGAACCTGGGCCGTGTGATACTTACAGTGTTCATGGCACCTTGCTAGCAGCTCTAGGTCGTCTATGTGGTAATAGTCATAGCCAGAAGTACCCAGCACTTCAAAAGGCAAGTATCCAATAATTGGCGGTGCTCTGCAGTTGGGCACAACATGAGTCCATGAAACACACAACAAGCAGTTCTGCATGTTGATGCAGAGATGCAAACAGCCCAGATCTACTTTCACTTATCAGTGCATAGTTGTTCACCTCAGAGGGCTGGATCCTGACTTTCCCCCACCTTGAGCCTGGGATACCCTGCTGGGCACAGCAATACCAGTAGGCACCATCTCACCAGGACAAGATTATGACAACACCCCCTCTTCAGGGAAAATGTGATTGTGGAAAGCAGTCCAGCTTCTCAGGGACCTTTACACAGGAATCTGCTGTGAGGGAGCCGCTCCCTGGCTGCTGCTTAGTCGGGGGCTCTGCGATGGCTCCTGCAGCTCTTCCACAGGGGAAAATGCGTGGGGAGGCGTTTGGAAGCCATCATCTGCTGGGACTAGGGGGATAGGAGAGGAAATCATCTGTGCTGCTTTCCTCTGGGTGCCTGGAGAGCTCATCTGTAGCATGCTGAGGCACTTGCTTTGTACCTTTGCCAGCACAGATGCCTCAGGCCAACATAGACTTTCCCTCCATAACTCAGTGGGAATTGCACACACGCAATCAATGACTGGATTTGGAAAGAAGGATTTCTGCAGCTGTATAATAATTAGATCATTTTGCCATGTGCCAGGCTTTGGTCTGTTGATAATTTTAAAGGAAGGAAGAACAAGCTAATCACAAATTCACCTGAAGAAACAGAGTCCTTTTGTTTCCAAAGCCGACTAAAAATAAAAGCAAAAGTAAATGTAAACTCGTAAACATAGCTTTTGTAGGAATTTCAGTGGCAGCCCTCCTGTTCATGAGATTTAGATGTGAAATGGAAGACTACTTGAGAGAACTATACTTGTGAAATAGTAGTAAAAAAGCACCAAACACAACAAGCAGGGCTTTTCTTGTCACCAACCTGTGATCCAGGAATAAGAATTTCCACTCCAGACTGTGTCTTGATGTGAATTCCTCTAGAGGTTCTTCTACAATGCACATCTCCTGTCCAATGAAGAAAACTGACTTACTGAGAGTTGGAGCTTCACCCCGCTGCTTCATCTAGCTTTTGTTAGCTTGATGCATAGGAGGAGAAAACAGAGGATTCACCCATTTTCTGGCAATTCCAGAGACCAATCTATCATATTTATCAATGCCAGCATTTTTTTGCAGGAGGTAGGGAGAAGAACTTGTAATGCACATGTACTTAAGAGCTGAGACTGTGCCTCAGGGTGCCAAAGCCTTTTTGGCTTTGAAGCAGTGCCTGGGGTGTGATGGCTGTGGGCTTTCCCAGCATCCAGCCTGTGCCTGATCCCACCAGGGCTTGCCACATCTTGCTTCACTCCCTCTGTGTTACTAAAGATACCCACCACCCTTGCCTGGTCCTTTTGGATGTCTGCCCTCCAAGCTCTCTGAGAAAAGGGAACGCTCTCCTTCTCCCTCAGTAGCTGCAGAGGAGTAAATGCCTTTTCCTGCAGCCAGCCTGCATGAGACCTGTCCGGTGAGTAAAAGGGGTCCGTGTTGCCTTGCACTTCACTGCCATGGTGAACAAGCTGGCCCTGAAGACTCACAGCAGCCCTCAGTGCTCATGAGGATGATATTTAATGAGTTATGGGAGGCAGGGCACAGGGCAGTCTGTGAAGCAGGACAGCCTTGCCCCAGAGAGATGAGCATCAGGAGGCAGCCAGTGGTGGTCACTTGCAGGGTGGAAGTGGGAAGTACAGGGAAAGTTGGCAGCATGGTGCACATCCATGCATGGGCTGGGGCAGCTGCACGCCCCATGGCCACCTCGCTGTCCACTCCAAGCTCTCCTCTGCCAACCTCTCCTCTCCCACTGGGTGCTTTGCAGGGGCAACTGCAGCTCCACAAGCTGCCTAGCATCAGCCTGGAGGCTCCTAGGCCTCAGCATCAGCATTCTACATTTGTGGCATCCAGGGCTCCTGTGTCCTTCATGTCTCTCCTGCAGGAGGGTCTCCATCATCACTGGTAAGGACAGCCTGCCCACTGGCCCCCAGTGCTGCTATTCCCCTGCTCCCTGATGCCACATCCCCTGGTGCTGTGGGCTCAGTGACACCTTCCCATCATTTCCATTGCTGCTTCTCTCTCTGCTGTCCCTCAGGCAAGACACTGATGAGAGACCACTGATGGACCCTGTTTTAACTACACTGTTGGGAACAGAGAACAAGCTGAGGTGTGCTGCCATCAAGGAATTCTTTGATACATATCAATGCTGACAAAGTTGTTTGAAGTCTCTGGCTGTGCAGAGGCAAAAGGCTTCATAAACACGTTAAATTCCTCTCTCCCCCTCTCCCCCAAAATCCATGCTGATGCCAAGAACACACACTAAAATTCAAGTGCAAACACTGCTGTGTGCAACCAAATTGCTGATTCTGTCTTCCTTAGCTGGTCCTTAGATAAACATTTTACCTTCATTTTACAGTAGGAAGTCAAGAGTGGGGGTTAAGTTAGTCACCCAGGTGAACTGAAGAGATGGATGCTTAGGACTTTGTGGCAGCTAAAATTTTCTCTAGGCTCTTCAGCAGCTGCTTCCTCCCTAGCACTGGGCAGCTCATTGACACAAGTAGCCCATTTTGTTTCCCTGTTTATTTTGAGATGCCAGCTACCCAAAGACAAGGGAATTTGCTTTTAGGGTTCTCCGAGAACCTTTAACTCCAGCCCTTCTGCTAATATGATTATTGTGGTTAAGATCCATGGGAAGTGTCTCCACTTACCCAGAAGGGACTCTACTTGCTTGCAGGGTCAGCAATCAGTCTAGAATGCCCTGCAAGTTCCAGAGCAGTAATGGAACCAGGCCAAGGGAGCAGTGTAATGTAATTGAGTTACATCTCAATTACATTAAAAAAACCTCTTAAACTCTGGGGACAGGACATCTGATGTTGTAGTTCACATTGGTTAATTAGGGAACAGCAGTGTTAGGCATAAGCTTGGTTTGTCTATCCTTACAACCACAAGCAGCTATTTTATTTCCAGGATCTGGGAGAAGGGAAACAAGAAGTAGTCCACCAAAGATGCTGAGGAGCACAAAGGAAAGTGTTGGTGGTCATCTGTACCACAAAATCACAGAACTAATGAGGCTGGAAAAGACCCTTGAGACCTTTGTATATTGTCCCATCATAGGAACCAAAAGCAGCAATGATGAACCAAATTCCAAAGTGACTTTGCAATTCCTAATGCAAGGAGGGTTTCCATTTCCCGTGCAATGAGGGCAGAAGTGACACTGCTTGCACTGATAATCCTCTTCAGTGGATTTTTGTGCATGAAATATGGTATCTGTAATCCATTCAATTAGCAAAACTAAGAACCTTCTGTGTCACCCCATCTGAAAGTGTTTTGAGAAGTTCTGAAACGCACGGGACAAAGGGTGCGCACTTACCTTTAAAAACTGAGGTGTTGCCAAACGAACAGTTGCAACAAAGCAGATTTGCTTTCCCGGGGATGTTCTGTAAGCCCTTGGGACAGCCTCATCAAAGCCATTGCAAGTGGAGTTAGGCACTAGTTAGGGAAAAAAATGGGACCTGGAGTCATGCCTCGTGTAAGATTTGCTCTCCCTGCATATTTTGCACACTCCAAGTGTACTAATACTACTTTTATTCAGAGAAGTGCTCTAAAAGCTTTTAAAGCTGATATGCATATATTTAAATCCAAGTCAGTCATGTTAGGCAGAAAGGCATCAGAGCTTAACTTCAAGTATGAATTTTACAGGTTAATCCTGATAAAAATAAGGCCAAACCTCATTACAGAGCATAAACCAGTTTACTGGAAAGAAACCCTATGCATCCAATTGCTCTTTTTCACCACTCACAAGAAAAAAAAATATGCTGCAGCATGCCTAGCGCTATAAGTTCTATGATGCAGTGAAAAAGAGTGTTGGCAAAGGAGGTAACTGAAGAGAGTTTGTCAAGTCATCAGTGGCAAAACACTGGGGCCCACAGCCAGCAAGGCTTTATCCAACTAGCAAGAGGATGCTTGTGATTCTTGGCTGCTGAAGAATGCCTTTCCCTTCTGCATCAGAAGAACTGTCCCCAGTATGCTCAAGTTATCCTTGTTTTAAAGAGGAAAACGGACCCCATGTATGGCACTGGCTTCCAGAGATGGGCACATCCAGTGAGTCTGCAGATGGCCTGCTGTCTCCTCCAACACTGGGCGGAAGGAGAAACTGGATGTGATGTGGCTGCACATTCTGGGTATGCTTTTTTACCTGTGTCTTTCATGACTGCATGGCTCCAGCTGCTTTGAGAGCCCACTAGCACCTCCTGCCACAGAGATGCATTGCCAAAAGGATATGTTGCTGTAAACTAGCCCACAGTCCTGTGTTAGAATGACATAATAGAAATTATTCCTCCAAGTTCAAGCTGTTTAGAGATGGTAATCACACTCCCACAGCCATGAAAGAAAACTGTGCAAAGCTGCAGTGGGAACTGGGCTGGATTCTTGCCCTACCCAGCCAACTTTCTCCCACGGGGGCAGAGAAGGTCCTATCTAGCAGTCAGAGTTCACCAATATGAGCTAATTTAATGCTAATAGGGATTAATTCTAATATGAAACTCTCTTGCCTTACTATTAGGCCCCTATATCCAACTTCATGAAGTTTCAGACAGTTTTTCTCTTCTGCATGGGGCAAAGCATTACTGTGAAACTGAAGAGTTTTGTATCTATTTGGGGAGAAGATAACTATCCGTTTCTATCCTGGGGTGCATCTGCCCTGGGATTCTGTTCACAAATTGCAGAGATGGAAGAAGTCTAAAGTGATCATGTGCTTTTGGAAACCAATTCAACCTATTAAAACCCTTAGAATATTGATGTATTACTGGTAACAAGGGTAACAGGGCATGAGACAGAAAAGTAAGTATGCCGAGCGGAATTCACACCTGTGATTAACTGGTTTAGGCCATTGTATGCACAATATATATTACACCAAAAAGGAGAAGAAAGATTCTTTATCTGAGAAGCCAGCATAGACATGAGCATCTGCAGAGATCAAATCCTCTCTTGTAGCTGAGTCTGGAGGGCATGGCTGACTGGATATTGCGATAAAAATATGGGCAGAATTCTCCTCCTTTCACCAGCAGAGCACACGTGCTCTGGGGACTTCCTAGGAATATGTGTTCTCATTCTGATCCTGGGGTTATGTGCATATGTGTGGGCTTCTATGGGATTATTAACACAAAAGGTTGAAAAAAAGACAAGTTAAGTTCTACAGGACACACGAGTAGTTGAAGGGTTATTGGTCCATCTCTGATATTATTTAGTGCAAGTCTTTTGATTTCTGTAGTTGGTCCCATTTAAAAATTAATGGGAATGCTATAACCTGCATTATGAGCATTGTGAAAAGTTACTTCCAAGCTTGCTGTGTAGTATGTTGTGACATTTGAAGTCAGTGGGGCTGTTTCCCTCTGTAATAGCCAAGTTCAGTAGCAAATTCTTGCACTCTGGGCTCTAAGATATGAAAATAAGATAAGCACATTTAGCCTTCGAAACACAGGTATGATAATTTAACCCAGTTAGCGAACCATGGGCTTGCAAATGACACCAGCTGTAGAAGGAAGCGGAGACTGAGTCACACCAAAGAGAGCAGATGGCTTTTTTTATGTCAGCTGTTGGATGTAAACAGCCATGAGCCTGAGACACATTCCCAGAAGACAGCAGAATACATCCCTCAATGTGGCATTTACTTAGAAGAGAGCAGAATACATCCCTGAATGTGGCATTAACAAAATAGGATTATATTTCCAACAGGTAAATGCAGTAGTAAGAGGGTAATAATTATTGTGTAGGACAGGTAGGCAGTAATTTGGGATTTCCTCACAACATTTGGAAATGATGAACTTAAGCAGCAGCGAATGAATAAGCCCAAAGAGATGAGACAGGGCTGGCCTGGCTGGATGTTATCCTGTCTTTGAACAGCTACTGTGCCATCTCATACTCAGCTGCCTTTGACGAAGTCCAGAGCATTAAAAGCCTCAATGATGCAGGCAGGTAGCCACCCCATTGTAAAGTACATCTCCATCTGAAAATGACAACTACAATAACTGAAAGAAAAAACCACTCACATTTGCTTCTGAATTATTTTGCTGCCTGACTTAGGTTGTTGGTATCTGTTCTTTCCACAGTTCTATATGCACAGCCTGCTTTGCTCTGCTTTTGCAGCTGGTCAGTGAATTTCAACCTCTTTTGGTTGATGAATTTTGAAGTGTAGTTTAAAAAAGAGATCATTACATCAATTTTTAAAAGAATACAATCCTGGTATAACCTTTTAAACATGAAAAATCATACTTTATGACTCTTCAAGTCTCTTTAAAAGAAACACAACATCTTGAGGTAGCAAAATTCAGTAGCAAACTTTCTGAGAGCACCACAGAAAAATAGTGGAACTCAAAATATAGGATCAAGCCTGAGGCTATGGTGATATTAACATTTTTAAGTCAAATATAGGGCTTGGAGTGCTTTTGTCAGAAGATGCCTAATGAAAATTTTAGGCTGGCCCTAAAAAGGTGGGCTTGGGTAAATGAAGGCCTGTGTGTTTCACAATTAAACGATCGAGACAAACTATCTTGAATAAGGAATCAGAAGGTCATGTCTGACAAAGCTAAATACATAATCACAAAGGTGAAACAGTTGTCTCATATATATCACCTAGCTGATGCTCCTTAGCATGAATTTTAACACTTTTTGTAGTTACCTATCACACCTGCTGCTCCTAGAGCTACCATAAAATTATTTTGTAGAAGTATTAAATACCTGAAAATATCTCATAAGATAGAAAGAAACTGATTTACCTATATAGAGATCTTTGTTTGATTTTTCTTTTGTTTATTTTCTTTTTTTTTCTTTTTTTTTTTTTTTTAAGACCAGGACACTAGGGACAAAATGTTAAAAATAAGTAATACACACAAGGAACTAAGCCCTTAACTATCGCAGACAAAAGGACTTTTATCCTTAGGGATAGAAATCATGCCACATGAAATGAATGAAAACATGTTCAAAAAAATCCAGATGCCACTTTATTCACTTAATAATAGTACAGCAGTCAGTTGCTCGGTCATCTTCCTTCAACTTGGAATGTGTAAAACATAATCTTCCTAAGATAGCAAACCTCCCGCTTATGCCATTTGAAAGAAGAAATCCCTCCTTCCTATTTTGTCAGGATATGTTAATGTATAAAGAACCAGTCTTAGCGCCTCTCAAACAAACTGAACAGTGGTTTCAAAAAATACGAGCCAGACAGACCAGAATAAAATCAAAATTGTTTCATATAAATTAATTCAGGCCTCAGCTAAACAGAATATTTGGCAATTAATAGATATAATGAAGACATCTAAAGTGCTGGTGGCGAGTCAGACTGCTCTCAGTAGCTATGTAGACAAGTAACACTGACAGTGTCCATACATCACCTGTCGACTTTGATCTACTCTTTCCTCCTCCTGTTTCTCCCCTTGCTTTCCTGTGTTGATATAAATCCCAAGTAGATTCTTTAGGACAGGAATGGTGTCTTCTCTTTGCATACAGAGCCTAGCATGAGTGCTGCATATTGTTAGCTGCAGCTTCTACGATATTGTTAATAGCAAATAATAATATGTGGCTGTTGGTTCTGATCAAAACATTCATTTTGGATTGAGTTATTCTTGTTTCAGATGTTTCATCGTATAGTTATGGAGGCTCAAGATCAATGTGTCTTCTGTATAAACTGTTTGTTTCTTTTAAAAACTAATTTGGATTCAATTAATTTTTCTGGGAGTTATGATTTTTTTTCTCCTCAGCATAGTAATTTTCTTGATGTTTATTATTATATCTGAGAGATGTATCACTTAACAGTAGAGTATCTGCTATTATTAGTATTCAGTAACCAGATATTTCCTGAGCTTCCATGTAATTGTGAACAAAAATGCACAATTTTAAATTCCACTATAATGTTATATTATAGGAATTATTAGGAACTCTTTTCACATAATGGTTATCTTCTTCTTCAAGAGAAAAGCTTCAGGCATTTTGGATGGAAGGATGGATCCATCACTTAAAAGATGCTGCTGGTCCTTTTGTATATTGGTGAACTCTCTGAAAGGGAGGACTCTGGCTTTGTCCCTTTCAGGAGTTTTTAAGCAAGTGTGTCACTTCAGAAAGAGGATACCAGAGCCAATATTTGGATACATAATTATGAGAGATCTTTGTCTGTTTACAAATGTACAATCAATTTTCACAGGAGGGATAAATCCAGTCCGTCTTATCATTTCTTATCAGAGTGAGCTATTAAGCGGCTTTGTAAAATAATTTATTCTCACTCGATGTGACATTTTATACTGGAAGCTGAGCATTTCCTTGGACTTTTGGGGAGGGTTACCTTTACTACTTGCCTCCCTCCTCAGCCCTTGGGCAAGACTGGGTGTGAGCCACTGTACTATTCCTTGGTGGTGCTGCTATGACTCTCTCTCTTATCAGGTACTACTGGTCAACAGGTACAGTGATGCACTTGGCTCCCTCAGATGTTTGCAGACATTCATGTCTCTCATTAAAATCTGGGCTACAGACCCAGAACCTGAAATATATAAAAATATTGGACAGAGTTCCTATTTGCAAATAAAACAGAAACAACCCTGATGATCTGACAACATGTAGGCATTTCTCACAAAAGCAAAGAGGAACTCCACCTTCCTCGTCTGAGTGGCCCATGGTCCACCTGCTCTCCTCTCACGAGACTACTGTATCTTCACATCAGGTTACAGTCCTGCTTTTCTCATTGAAGCTTAATTAATGATGATTATATAATCCTCCCAAATGGAAAATCAAATCTCTTGTATTTGATTTAGCACAGCCAGTGACTCATGCAGGCGCTCTGTGCAGCTTGCATTGCTGTTTCGCTGGTCGGCTGCTCTCGCTTGGGCACTGCAATGCAACGGGGATTCACTCATGTGCAGGCAGCTCATGTCACATCCCTGGTGCAGATACAGCTGCAGAAATGTTCTGCAGCAGGGTTTGCAGAGTACAGCTTCCCCAGGACCAGTCCAAGTGTGCATGCCCTGGCACTGGGCTGTGCAGCTCCTCCAGCCCTTAGCTACAGCTGAGCCCAGGAACTCCAGGGACAGTGATCTCCTGAAAGACTGAACACATGCTGTGAACTATGAGAGCTTTCCTGGGCAATTTCTGGGCCCTATACATGCATGTCTCTGCCTCTTCTGGGATCAGCAAACATGCCAGTGACTGCTCCCCTGTGCATGGGTTCGATGTAGATTGTGTGATCTGGCTCCCTGACAGCAATTCTGGTGACAAGTCACCTTGGCAGATATCAGGTATTTGTTCTACTTTAGCATGAAAAAAATTATCTCTGGTATCTCAATACGATGGCCTTTAAAGCCCCAGAGCTCCCATTAAAGTTAGGGAGAGCAGCTAAGCCCCTAACTGGCTTTCTAAGCTGCAATCCTTCAAATTAATCCATTCAAACCCATCCCTATATGATGTTCTCAGCCATAAGTCACAATGCGATTAATGGAGAAGGTATGAAGGAGGAAGGAGGGGTGCAAGGTGACTGGGAACACACACACATGACCTCCTTGCCCCAAGCACCACTGCTGTGTGTTCATCAGCAAGGAACAGTAATAAAATAAGCCTAAAGAGATGATAATTCAAAGGAGGTTACATAAAAGGTTATGTGGAAGTAGAATAAAGATAGTGACATTTCTGTTAAAGAGGGTGAAGAAGGACCTACCAGTTCTTAAAAAGATTAAGAAAGGTCAAATGAGAAGGAATGGTGACAAATTTACTAGGGCTGTTGCTGCTATGATGCTACATTAATGACAATAGAATAGCTAAGTATCCTGATAGGATATATCCTGCCCCGGGATAAAAGAACTTCCCTAGCCACAGAGGTTCTGGCATCCCTGTGGCAGGAACACTCAGGCTAAAAAGCAACGGCAGGATTTGTATTTAAAGAACATCCTGTATCAGTCTCCCATGTGTAAAAGCATGCTTGCACTTCCACTGCTGTGAAAAGCTACAGGGAAAAACATTCTTCAATACATTCATAAGGAATGTCTCCTGCTAATTAAGCCTAATTTGCAATTTCTATCTTTCTCCCCCAGCTAACTCTTTTCTTATCTTTAGCTTAGAATCCTTCCTTCACAAACACCTCCAAAAAGCAGGATTTGGGGCCAGCTGATCCTATGCATATAGGACAAATGCTGGCCTGAGTGATGTGTATCTCCCACCACCCTTCCCACCATTTTCTTTCTTGCCCACACTTGGAGGACAGATGACTGGAGACTGGGTATTTATTTAACAGGAGGAAAAGAGGGCAATTACTGTCAGGTCCAACAGGTGACAGCTGTGAGGTGCATGGGCTGGGGGATGGTGCCTGATAACTGTGGGCCAAGTAGAGGCAGGAACTTAGCCCACCACTGCACCCACCAGCTGCTCCAAGTTGTTTGTGTCAAAAGTCCCTATGCCAAAGTACAACTGCTTGCCCCCAGCCCTTGGGTGGGTGACTTGCCCAAAGGGTGGCTGCATTCATATGGTGCTCGCTTGAGCTTATTCTCACGTGCCTTGCTCAGGGTGTGGCCAGCTGGTGCAAGGAGCCCGGCAGATCCAACAACAGCCACTTCGGATGTCTGCACCCTCCTCCGGCTGCTCACCCTGTCCTTGGACCAAGGGTATCAGCTCCCAAGCAAACAGTTTGCTGCTGCTGCTGCTGCATTGTGTACTTGCTTCCACCTTTGCTGGGAGGCAGCCATGGGGGTGACTCCCAGCCAAAGGGGAGCAGTGCTGGACATGTACTGGTGAAGCATTTCCATCAGGCTCTGCACTGAACTGGCAAAACTGAAGTCAGCTGGCAAGGGGACCAGGAGGCACCATCTCACAGAGCCAGGCTAAGGCTGTCCCCTCCCTGTCAACTGGAGGGTCAGACCACAGCAGAGATGGGAAGAAAGTGGAAGAGACAAAATAAAGTGGAATATTTAGAAAAGAGTGGCACAAAGGGAGAATGAAATGTGAAGCAGAAAGCACATGACTTGTTTGAAAGCTATTAAGATGGGGGTCTTTGGAAAATGATTTGGTGTCTTCTGAAATCAATATGTTCCCATTTAGTTTCTATGCATTAAGCTAGGGAAGATATCTGTAATGTAAGTTTTATCATTCTTCTGAGAAATAGCCACTGATAAAATTGCTGGGATATGAAATCCTAATGGGTAAGGGGGCAATATTAATATCACGCCAAAATAAAGGGCTGAAATTCCTTGAAGAAAATGGACCAGAAAGTCCCCTGGTAGAAATGGATCCTTATGAGTCAGCACCTGAAATCCAGTTTCTGCTCTAGAAAACAAAACAGCTTGGTGTGCGCGTCTGTCAGGCAGGCGCATTTCACTTCATTCAAACTAGAAAGCATACAGGCAGCTACATTTTTATTATACAAATAGAGCCTCAAATCAGATGGCACCAAACAAGAAATACATATCTCCATCCTGTGCGTAGGTTTCTATTCTAGTCATGTGGAGGAAATGCAGAAAGTTAAATGGGGACAGGGACCTTTTTTTCACAGCATGGCGTGCAGTTTTTGGAAAGCACGGTGGGGAATTTTTTTGCAGAGGATGACCTATTTGGAATGATACCAGCAACTTTGGAAATGCCACTCTGGAGTTCAGTCAGGCAAGTAACTAAAGCAAACTTGGGCAGGCAGGAGAAGGAAAGTAATAAGAGAGTATTTCATTTCTGACACTAATGGCCATGCAGCAATCTGTTTGTTAGAGAACGGGTGACGTGGAAATCTGCTCTTCAACCTTTGAAAGATGGTTTCCCTGGACTGACTGTGGTGCATTAGTGACTATACTGACTGCATTTCTTCCCTTCTTTTTGTTTTTGGAGAGTATTGGGTTCTGCAGTGCTGGAGAGGAATGCAAAATGGCAGCTGGAGAGGGAGGTGGTGGCAGTGTCCTTAGCTGTTCTGATGCCACGTGGCACTGCTGCCTTTCCCCAAGATTTTGCAGAGAAGGGTGAGAAGGCAGATTTGGTAGGTTATCAGTTCTGGCACAGAATTTGCGTTTAATGTAAACCAGCAGATAAGGTAGCAAGATTATCATTTTGCTGGTAGGAAGGGTCTTAGCACACAGTATTAGTGAGCACAAATAAACTCTCCTCTAAACCTGTAATTATTTGCAAACTTACCCAGAGTCCAGGATCACTGCAAGTGAAGGGCAGTAACAAAAGCAACTAACAATTTCACTCATCACATATATTCATCCAGCTATTGCAACTCAGCCGTGTAAAGCAAAATTTATCCCGTAATGTTAAAAATAGTTCTGTCAGTTAAAAGCCTGTCTTGTTCAATGGAGCAATACTTATATTTTATTTTACACAGCTAAAGTAACATTTATACAACAATTAAAGCTTACCATTGCTGTAAGACCGAAAATTTCCTACAAATTTTATGTATTCATATGTTGGAAATTCCTTTGGGTTCAAACTTCCTCTCAGAAGATGACAATAAAACTCTAGTTCATTGTCAGCTGGATTGTTAAAAGAAGAAGAAGAAGAAATAAATATACTATTTAAGCTAAACACAACCAATGGTGTCTTCCAACCCCAATCTTGCAACTGGCAGCACAAGAGCAGCTTGTTACCACTCAGGAGTCCTAAACACCCATGTGCTATACATTGCAGGATCAGAGCCTCTGCAAGGAAGTGCCTTGCAGGGATGCAGGTGGCTCAGCGCTGTGCACAGGCGTGCCTGCAGCTCAGGGACAGCCTCGGAGATTAACTCGCCCTTCTCTGACACCACCTCATCACAGGAGTTACACAGCCATAGCCTCGGTGTAGCAACAGAGAGAACTGGGCCCTTCACTTACTGCTTTTTTCTATTTAGGCTCCTCACACCTCACAGGTGTTCTACATTTTGTGTTGGAAAACTATGCTTAATTACCTCAAAATATCTATTAAATTAACTTCGGCATATTAGCTATCAGCTGCATGTTTTGTAGATTGAGCAGCTTTACATCCTACATTATCGTGTGTTTTCTGGTTTTCTACATCTTACCTCCTAGAGTGAGTAAGACTGAGGAAGTAAAAACATTTCTAAGAAAAACAAAATTCAATTTGAAAAAGAATTACAATGGTTTTAGAGGTATTTTTTGACTTTAAGGCAAACCAAAGGTACGCCACATTAGCTTATCTCTGAACAACATCTTACTTGAACTTGATTACTGAAATATCAATTAAGATGTGATTTGTCTCAGGCGAACTCTCAGTTTCCACCAGCTAACCTATTTTCCTTAGCTGTCTCAAACGATAAGATATTTAATAATTAACATAACTACAAGTAGTTATAGCCTAATAAAATAAAGGCAAAGAGTTTCATTTAAAAATAGAACCAAAGGGTCATTACAGGTGGCAAGATCTTTTTGAAAAGCTATGAACCTAATTTTTTTATTGCACATGACATAAAACACTCTTTCTGTGAGAAATTTTTTTATCCTGCCCATGCTTTCTCATTTAGTAGAGAAGACGAAATGAAACTTACTTTTTAGGTAATCCGATGAGGCAGAATCTGTCATAAGCATACAAGAAGATAACATCTTATAAATTTCTGAGTGTTCTTGTTCTGGGAGGAAGTTTAACAAATTCTGATCCAAGACATCACACTGCAAAGAGAAATAACTTTTGAGACAACAGAAATATCACAACAAGTCACACTTGTAGAGATGCACAACAAGGTGGATACAAAGCCTGTGGCATTTGACAGGATTTTCCTCACTGATTTCCAGGGACTCTAAAACAGGGGGGAACCTGTTGGAAAAACTGAGTGGCCACTTCTCTGTGGTCTGGTCATCAGATTAAGTCTCAGCACCCAGCAATATTTAATGTTTCTCGGAGACCATCAGATGCAGTAGGTATGTCCATGCAATTAAATGATGAGACCTGGGAGAGGGCTGGAAAATGGGTGTCTGGCTCCCCATACTGCTACAAAGCTCCATGCCTGTTGTGGATCATTGGAATTTGTTCTCTCCCTGACAGAGCAAGACTTGCAGAAGCAGTGAGGCTGAGAGTCACCCTGAGCCAGCAAGGTCAGTCCCAGATCCAGCCCCTTCCCGGGAGGATCCCCTCAGCTCCTGGGAAATGCCCTTGGGGTGGCAGGCCTTGTTCCCCACTTCTTGCATCCTGGCAGGTGGGAGCAGGGAGAAGGGGACTTCCAAGTCTGGATATGACTTTACAGCTGTTAGTCCCCAGGGAGGGGGACTTCACAGCGCCACCAACACAAGCCCTCCCTCTGGCCAGCCATGAGCTGAATGTCCATGTGCCTCCAGCCCCATGATCAGCTGGCTTGAACCTGAAATCCATACAAGATCTAAGAACTGAGATTTGGGAATGGAAAGAGGAGATGGATTTGTGCAAAAGGCCATGGCTGGCCCAGGGTAGTGAAGACAAAGGGTCTGTCACGGGCTGCTAAGAGGAAGGTTTCTCCATGCTCAGCATGGTGACTAGTCCAACACTAGCAGAGTGTATCCAAAAGGCAGCCTGAGATAAAGTGACCCTCCAATGGCGTTGATTTACATCTGTCCCACTTGAGACTACCTCAGACTGAGCTGGCACACTGACACAGCTTTTGTGTCATCAGAGCAGCTTCTATCAGAGTGTACAGTCATGCTGAAAACATGTAAGCTCTGTAGAAGACTGGCAAGTTATTAACCATCATTTATTTATGTAAGATTGTGCTTTGGTTTCCATCTGCTTTCTATTCATGCTCACTTTTCTGTGTGGAATTCCTGTTTAGAGTGGCGAAACTCATCGAGTAGACTTTAAAGAGCAGAGTGCTATGGTTTATACACACACCCTGATGAGAACGTATTGTTTTAGAGGATTCAGTTATAAGTATTATATATGCTCATTACTTTAATATTTCTGTTGTGAAGAATACTTGAAAATTATTTTTGTGGCTTTAGTTTATATCTTATTAATGTGAATCCTACTGATACAGTATGTGATAAAATTTTTTGTATATTTATAAATACTTATATACGCACATCTATATACACATACCGCACTTCACAAAATATAGTACATTGTTCATGTAATTTTCTGCATTTGAAGAAAGAGCCTTTGACAGGAAACTGCAATGGTGAGTTCTGTTCAAAGCTTAGGTACAATCTCAGAAATGAGATTCTTTCTCATTCCCTTTCTACCTGTAAATGATGATACCACCAGGTTAATTAATCCCCCATCTACTCAGCAGTAACTGCAGGAAGACTAGATGTGAGCCATCACCACTCCTCTAACTGAAACCTTTTGTCTCCATACTGTGACCAAGCTCTGATTAGTTCTGAACTGCTGTTTCTGCTTGAGGTGACAGCTGCAGAGGCCTGTGACTACACCTATGGTTGGAGTTGCAAGAGACTTTTGTTCCACACATCCCCTCAGAGCAACCTCTTGCGCTGAGCACTAGGTATTCAGTGATTTGCAGGTCCTGGTATTTACAGTTTTTGCTGCCATCATGTACCATATCCATAATTGAATATTTGGTTTGCATCTTTGCTCCTAGGAAGTACCAACTTTTTTTTTTGGAAAAAAATGCTAAGGTTTCTACTTCTTACTGTGTTTCACAACTGTTGGCTCTTGCAGAGGTTTGGCACACCTGTAAAACAGTGCACAGAACAGAATTTCTGGATCTTGTACGTATCAAGACTCCAACAATGCTCTTGAATCAATATGTCAATCCAGAATACACTGCTAAGTCAAACAGAGAGATGGAAGCAAATATTCCACAGTCTCATTGGAGCTGTAGAAAATGCCAAGCAAGCTATTCAGAGCTAATTCTGCACCAGACCCAAAGAGCAGACATCTGGTGTCATGGCAAAAAGGTGAGTGGTGAGATAGGCTCTGCAAAGGGGTCTGGACAGACTGGATGAAAGAGCTGAGGCCAACTGTATGAGGCTCCAACAAGGCAAAGTGCTACATCCTGCCCTTGGGTCACAACAACCCCGTGCAGTGCTACAGGCTGGGGACAGAGTGGCTGCAAAGCTGCCCAGTGGAAAAGGACCTGGGGGTGCTGGTCCACAGCAGCTGAATGAGCCAGCAATGCCCAGGTGGCCAAGAAGGCCAAGAGCATCCTGGCCTGGATCAGCAATAGTGTGGCCAGTAGGACCAAGGCAGGGATTGTCCCCTGTACTCAGCACTGGTGAGGCCACACCTTGAGTGCTGTGTCCAGGATGCTCAATTCACCTCACACGGAGGTGCTGCAGTGTGTCCAGAGAAGGACAATGGAGCTGGTGAAAGGTCTGGAGCACAGGTCTTACAAGGAGCAGGTGAGGGAGTTATAATTGTTTAGCCTGGAGAAAAGGAGGCTCAGGGGAGACCTTACCACACTCTTACAACTATCTGAAAGAGGTTGTGGTGAAGTGGGGGTTGGTCTCTTCTCCCAGGCAACCAGTGATAGGAAAGGGGAAATGGCCTTAAGCTGCACTAGGGGAGGTTAGGGCTGGACATGAGGAAAAATTTCTTCATGAAAGAGGGATTAAGCATGGGAAGAGGCTGCCCAGGAAAGTGGTGGAATCACTATCCCTGGAAGGGTTCAAAAAATGAGTGGACATTGCACTTTGGTTTAGTGGGCATGGTGGTATTAGGTCAAAGGTTGGACTTGATAATTTTGCAGGTCTTTTCTGACCTGATTCGATTGACAAAATTTGACCATTGGTGACAAAAATTGATCAGTTAGAGGGGAATGGTTTGCAGCTCTGTCTAACTATTCTGCAGTGGGCCACTGGCTGAGACAGCCACAGAGTATTGCTGAATGAGATAGGCAAACCAGATAAAAGATAAACTACAGTGACTGTGGGCAGAATTGTTAGATGAGCTACGTTAATGCATAGTTATGCTGTTAAGCCTGGAGTCTGCTCTGCAGCTTCAAATCTATGGATCCTGCTAAGCGAAACTTCAGAATATTTACTCCTGAAAGCTGAGGCAGGCAAAGAACACCTTTGCCTACATGGATGCTGGTCTGTTTTAAATACAATACATAAAGTTCTGCAATAATGGGATGCATAGTTAAAATATTTCTGCAGTTTCAACAAAACAGCTGCACTCCAAAATGGAACTCCTTCCTCGTAATTTCATTGCTTTTACCAGGGGATGGGGGTAGTGGTTAGGAGGAAAAATTCCTGCTGCAGGGAGAAAAAAGCAGAGGAACTAAGCAAACATGGTCATTTGAAAAGGGATGGTGAAGGGCTGCAAATGAGACAGGTTTCTTTGCCATCAACTCAAAAAATAAAGATAGCTATGCACTTGTGCGCTGGGATTTGGCCCCTGTATCAACCTGTATGTCCTGCACTGATTCCCAGTGCTACCCTGTAACAGCAACACAGCATGCATGACTTTTGTACATTGTAAGATGCTATGTCCTGGATTTTTCCACCCTGACGTTTACCTTAAGCACCCAACACAGCAGAGTAGCTCCTTGAGTCTCACTGGGGAGCCCCTGAGGAGAAATCTCAACCCTGCCAGGGGCCTCCTGGAAAAGCAGGCAAGAAGGGACAGGGAGGACCCTTCTCAAGAGACTGCACATTCTTGGAGTCATAGTGTACCATCTGACTGGCAAATGTTATGAGTTGTAATCAGATTTCCATGAGTTCACTTCAGTTAGAGCCAACCTTACCATGTGAGCTAGACCTCTCCACGTCAGCTGACCCTACGAGTAGTCTCCAGATCTTGTTAAAAAAAAAAAAATTTATAATTACAACAAGGGAAGTTTGTGTTTGAAAATGCTCTGTGGAAGTAAGGGAAGCTGTATTAAAGAGAACTGTATATATTTGTTCTCAGCGCTGGAGACTTTCATGATTTTAATGAAAGAAAATACACCAGTTTTCTTAACATAAGCCCTCAGAGAGCCCTGCTCTGTGCTCTGTCCAGTTTTGCTTTCCTTTCATTGCTCAAATCAGAAGATTTGTAGAGTATTTTTCCTCTGTTGTCACAGAGGAGAAAGAATTGGTATTTTGTCCCTCAAACAGCAACTGAATTTAGCATACAAATAGATCCTGGTGGTAAACAAAATAAGCCACGTAGATATTCCAGATAGCACTCTGATCAGCTTTAAAACTTAAAAGAAAACATATGGCAAGGGCAATAGAGGACTAAAACACCTAGTGTGCCCCTAGATGCACCCTCAGCTGGGCCCCTGCCCGTGGCCATAGTGATTTGCCAACCTGGGACAGGCAGAAGCCTTTATTCCTTGTTCAGTTGTGGCCTCTGGGATGCTCCCTCTGCATGTATGGGCTGGTGGGGCAGCTGTTAACCATTACCACTCCAACAGCTCCAGGAAGGTCTGCTTCACCTCCAGTCCTGTCAAGTCCTGTTCACCTCCTGTCCCTGACTTGGACTGCCATGTGCTGCTTCTATGCAAATAAAAATAATGCCCATCTTTATTCCTATTTTGGGCTGGATACCATGTAAGTTTATCACACAAAGCATGTCTTTGGGAGAGAAAACCAATTTAGTTTCTGATGGTCCAACTCAGGAATTATAAACCTGAATCTATGCACGTTCAGTCTGGGCTTCAGATTTTAGGCACAGGGTCTAAAATGTGTCTTCCTGAAGAGGAATACTTTCCCACAGCAGACCTACCATCTCCACTAAGAATCAGTATTTGGAAGGGATACCAATGAAACCTCCAAATGATGAAAGACAAAGAAATTTCATGGAAATCAGTAAGTGTATGAAAACCCCACAGCCTGTGTGCTGACAGAGCTCTCCCCATCCTCTCCCCATTCCAAGTGAAGGCACACGTCTACTATTTGAAGGTACTAAAATAGTCAAGTACTGGTCTTATCAACTGTTGAGGTTGAAAAAACCTGAAATAGATAGACTCAGTTCAATCTGTTGTTGCATAGCAATATTTTTGCAGTTACCAGGAGCTGCTGCCTTTCATCAGGTTCCTTTTGTCTCAGAAGAAAATAATTTTTGTTCATATTCCAGCAAGGTAGTGTTGTGAAATACGTTTGTCTGGGTGGAAAACATAACAGATATTTGGTGAAAAACTAAATGAGAGAAAAAAGAAATTGTAATTTTCTTAAGAACGTGGCAGAGGGTAGTACAATAATGATTTGGCAGCTAATTTTTTCTCCTGGGCATGTATTTATTTGAGACCAGGATACTAAAAATGAGTGTGAGGATTAATCCGTAATTATTGTGCCATTTCTCCTAGTGCAGCGTTAGCAACAGGAGCAGAGTTTGGAGCAGTACCTCTCCCCTGCTCCTCCAGCCCAAGCCAATGCACACGGGAGTGTCTCCCAGAGCAGCACACAGATAAAAGAAGCTGAATGTGCTGGAGCATTGGCTGGACTGGTGTAGGGATGCACACAGCGCTGGCTCCACCAGCACCTTCTGGGAGCACCACTTGGGAAGCACAGTGGAGCTGCAGGGAGAGCTCGTCAGCAGCCTCTGGCTAACTCCAGATTCAACTGGGTTTTTGTCCTTTGCCTCCCTGGGAGCAGAATAAGGCCCTTAACAAGCTCCTCACTGGGCTGCCAGCAGCACTGGTGCTATTCTCTGCTAGCTTAGAAATCAGAGATGGAAAAGATCAGCCAGGTCACCCTGTCCCTCCCCTGGCCAGACTATTCCTGCAGAGCTTTTTCCATTCAAGCTGAAGTGCCTCATAGCAACAAAAACCTGAAGGGTATGAATCAGACAGAGAAAGTCCAGAGCTGAGCAACAGCAGCAGCCAGCACAATGCAGGGACAAACTCCTTCACCACATTTTCATGAAAACACCACCCCCAGCACCCTTTTACATCTGCTTCTAAAAATGCAGTGCCCAATTGTACAATGTGTAGTAGAAAAGCCAATGCCAGAATTACTCACAGGTAAATGCCCTAGAAGAGGTGTGATGCTGTCAGACACATAGATGATGCTTCCACCTGTGGTTACTGCTATAATGAAGCCATCTAATGCCTAGGGAAAATAGACAAGTTGAGAGTGTTTTAATAGGAATGAGTGGTGTAAACAGGACATCTCATCATGTGTTGATCAAAACAGTTTGACTTTGGCACCACATTGTTATCGAGTTGTAGGAATGTTATCTCAAGTTGCAGAACAGTAATTCTCTGATTTTACAGTCTGATTTAACTTTTACAAGATTCTTTGTAGTCTAGTAAAACCTACTATTGATGCAACAAAGGGCTCACAGGAACATTTCATGTCTCAGTTTTTAAATTAATCACACATTTTAATAATGCAAAATGACTAAGACTGGATCCCTTGGAAGTTATTAAAATGAACATTTGAGCTCTGTGTAAATATCAAAGGATGATAAAAGGATGCAGTCCTATCTCAAAATGGTACTTCTCTGCAAACCCCATAAATCTCAGTTTGTATTAATGGAACATTGTATATTACTGGACTTTCATGTAAGTAAAAGCAATGCAAATGATCAAATAATCCTTAGCCTGAGTTTTAATTGAGTGATTTATTTTAAAGGTCATGGTATTAGATTACTCATTCCAAGAGAAATTCACCCTTCTGCAGAGTTTCTTCTTCACTTTGGTCTCATCTTGTGGTAGGCCCCTTCACTCCTAGAACTGAAGGGAAATGTCAGCCTTATCTCCACCTTCTGCACAGGAGCAATTTCACCTTCAAAATGAGTCTCTTCTTTAGTCTGAGCTGCCAAGTTTTGAGCTAAATTTTGTTCAAAATTAAACCTATGTAGATTTTGAGATCTAAGGCAAGATTAACTTAATTTTTCAGGGGATTCTCCTCAGAGTGAACTACAGCTGGATGATTTTTAGATCACACTAAGGAGAACACCCCAAAAATTAAGACACAACAACAGAGAATATATTAAAAACTTCCCATTGTCAATAGGGAGTCACCAGTGAGGATCCCAACCTTTCAAGTGGAGCAAGTCTGGGTCCTTCCTGTCAGTTCCCTGATGGTCTGGAATCAGCATTGCCAGCAGTATTTGAGCAGCAAAGGCACTGCAAGCACAACTGAATCAGACCAGGGTTTGACTATACTCCAGTGGCCATACCTGCTCAGGAGAAAGGTGTAATGCAAACAGCCTGATCAGAGAGCCATGGCATTATGAAACCATACTGCAAATCCAGGCCTGCCTCCAAGCCAGACTTGCAGTTGATCTGGTAAGCCACAGCACATCCTTCCCCCCCCGCTGGCTTCAATAAGGGAAAGAATTCTGAGAACACTGGAAAATGCTAATTGTTAAAAAAAAAAAAAAAGGAAAACACAAAGCCTTGAATAAAGACACAAACATATGTTCCTTTTTCCAGAGAATGCTGAGCACCCACAACTATTTAAGTCAATGGGAATCTTCTGGTGCTTCAATCCTTTGAAAAGCAAGTCAATAACTTATACCCCAGTAGAAGAGTATGTGTTTAGTATCTCTGAAAACCCTCCAGCTGCTATAGTTAGTTTGATTTTGCTAATCTAGGTGCAGAGAATTATGTTTTTCTTTAGTGCAGTACATTCAAGCTGTTTTCTAAAAAAGCATGATAGCTGTTAACCCATAAAAGAGAGCAGTGATTTCACAAGGCAGTTGGATTGTGCATGTTACTATGGTGAAGGTTGTTAGTTTTTAAAAAATCAAGTCTTTATTTCATACCCAATGCAAATTACACACAGTGACTCATATCAGAACTTTGTGGTAAAATCAAGTTAATGTGTGCATACATAACTGTTTTTATTTACTTGCAACTGGACATTTCAACATTAAGAGAGCATTTTCTTCTTCAAAGGTTTTACTGTTGCATCAGTCCTAGGCAGACAAACGGAGCCTAATGCCCACTGTAATTTGGTCACAGCCTTTTCAATGGGGTAAGAAAAGGCCATTTTCAGGAAAGCTGATATATTAGTGCAGTCAATTATGCCCTGAGTCTTTTGAATTAGTGCTTGGAAAAAACCCTTCCCATCTTTTAATAACAGGATGGGAAAAACTTCAAGCAGTCTTGTCCAAATGCTAATAAAGTAAGATTAGTAGAAAGGCAAAATAGCAGGGAATGATGAACATCTGGTACAACAGGACAACCAAATATCCAATGTTATCTTGAAGGGCATGGAAAATCACAGTAGCAAGAAGGTGATTTATAAGCTGAGAAACCAAAAGTGGTTGTTTTAATCTAAAATTGTGTAGCATACAAGTACAATCAACAAAGGCCCAGCCTGTCAAAGCAACAGCCAATTTATTGCTATCTGAGGGACATATTTCAGTGCAGACTGAAGGAGTTATGTGTGTTAAGTTCCTGTGCACTGAGATGAAAATGGGCGGTTGTCAGAGCAATGGGAGCAAAGAGTCTCATAAAACTGGTCCAGGGGAGTCTCATCACAACAAATTGCAAAGGCCAAGGGACTGCCAGCCCCTGGGAGCCAGCAACGTGCCCTGGCTTTATGCCACTCCTTGGTGGTGAGGTTGTACCCCAACATCCTTCCCTGCCCACAACCAGAGCCTCGATCATGTGCCACGTTCACATCATTTGTGGCAGGAGAAGCTTGTTCTCAAAGGACACTGTGGGGCCACGCAACATCTGTGCATTTAGTACAGGAGAAGACCCTTGCTAAATAGTTCTAGCTATTACTGAGAGAGAAAAATGCATCCTAGCAACTAATTTGCTTTTCATTTTGAACCTACATAAACACCATTGAGACGCCTCCCTTCAAATCCCAGCTAACATTAAAAGAACCTATGCTATAATTTAAAAACTATGACTGCAAAATGCTAGAATAGGAAGTGTTTGATAAGGGCCTTGAAAATCGGAGTGGAAGTACCAACTGTATCAAGTCAAGAGGAGCTGTCAAGCTTTATCTGCTTGTACAGCACCTAGCACTAGAGGGACACAACACCACTGCGTTTCAGGTGCTAGTCTTGTATAAATATTAGATGATAATAACGCCTTCCAAGAACAGGAGAAAAACAGCCACGTGCCCTTTACCTCACCTCTGTTTGTAAAAAAAAAAATATAACCTATGATTTGAATCTTTGCCCTGAACTGCTCTTCTTGGGGGCCGCTGCACAGCTTTGCAGACTGTGGCAGCACAGCACAACAGTACTGCTGAGAGCGAAGAGCAACAAGTGGGGACTTTAATTCCAGTGACAGCTCTGCTTGATGGTCAAATACAGCAGTTCCCAAAACCTCCATTTTTGGAACTGCAGATGACAGTTTATTCTAAATGTATGGGTGTTTCCATGAGTGCTAGACAAAATTAGGAAAGGTATATATGCATGTTTACCTCCAACATCAGCTGGGTGAATTCTTCATTGCTGAGAAATGAAGGCTTCCAGTCCTGCTGAATTTCAGAAATCTCCGTCTGTGCTGAGACTTCTAGACAAATAGAACATTTAGATCTTTAAAATTCAAATTAACTTCCATCTTGCAATACTACATATGAGTTGCTATGAAAAGAGAGAAATAACCTTTGTATTCAAAAATTGCAGTTTTCAAGCCTGAAATGTTTTCCTCATTTTTTACTCAAGTCAATTTGTACTGACTTCAGCGGGAGCCTGTATTCACAGGGCCACTGGCCTCAAGCAGCATTAGTGGGGTATTGATCAAAAGATAAAACCATTTTGCATGAAATTAAAATCACAGCAAGGATTAGCACATGTCAAATTGCTATTTACAATTTACAGCTTCAGAATCAGGATGCTAGAGAGGGTTCAGCCTATAGCTTCTGTGCCAAACAGAACAGCAAGAAAGCTCCTTCAGAGGAGCCCCAAAGGGCTGTGACCCCAAACTGCTGAGCTATTGCTCTGTTTTCTAAAAGGAGAGTGAATCACAAGCATTTGCAGCAATTTTACACTGGTGCTACTGCCACCGCTCTCTCGCTACCTTCAGCCACATGGTGCAGGGCAGCCCAGGAGAAGGAATGGAGCACCAGTATCGCATCCCAAATCCTGTCTCCTGTGCTGCCAGCCCATAGAGCACCAAGAGGAGATCTGACCCACTGTTGTCCAATCCTGACCCCATGGCAGCCTGCAGAGGGCTTGCACTCGCAGGGCTTTCCTGAAGGAGTGCAGGCACACTGGGATAACAACTCACAGCTTTGCACTGAAACTGAGGACCATACTGGATAGCTGGTTGCACTGTTCTTCCTTTGGAAAACAGTCACTCTTTTTAGCTATGCCTCAGTCACACAGGATTCTGGGGGACAGCTCTAATTTAGAGAAACTTGAGCTGGTTTAGTTTGCTGTTCACTCTGCTTCTCTATGAGTGCTCCCTCACTCAGCTCTAGTAGTGAGGGGATGGTGAGCACAGACTGTCTTCTCTCTTCAGCACCTCCTGCTAATTAATCCTATTGATTAACACTTCCAGAGCATGGAACACCCAATACTCCATATTCAGAGCACATAGACAAACTGGGCAGAAAAATGCAAATGGATAAATGATACTAAAGACAGTAAATTTATACGAGTGCCTGTGCATTTTGTCACTGAGAAAGAAATCAAAGCCTCTGTTCAGGCTGTATTAGTGGGGATGCAGCTGTTTGCTCCTACCAGCTCATACAACTCACTTTTCTGCACTGCTGGGGGCTGTCACAGGCAGCACAGCAACTCTCCACAGCCCCCGTGGTTTTACACACAGGTTTGAAAACCAGACTAAGGAAAAAGAGTCCGTCAGGTTATTTTAAGTAGTTTCAGAATAGAGGATACTTTCAGCAGATCTGTAGCTTGGAAAAGCTAATGTAAACGAAATGGTGACTGTTGGGAGAATTACTTGAGATTTGGCAGATTCTGTGCATTATAATGAAGGAGGGTGTTTATGAAGGAAAAAATCTGAAAATTTACCTGCTCCTCTGTTATGACTAAAATCTTGGTTTAACCTACCAAACAGAAGGGAAATATGCTCAATGAACCAGATCCAAAGTATGCTGAAGATAAGCAACATTTTTAAATGCTGATGCTTTGTATTATATTCTGTGACTACTAATCTGGTTTAAAAATAGACAACATTTGCTTTTTTAGCAAGTGCACAAACCCCAGTCACATTTTGACCCAATTGCTGTGGAAAGATTTGCGACTGTTAGCTTTCCTTCACCTAGTTGTTTTTCAAGGAAAAGCACCTTTTGGAGTAAATTATTTGGACCTTCAGCTACACTTACACACTTATTTCAAAACTTGGGTGATTGTTCGTTGCTTAGCTTTATAATTGAGCATATTCACATATTCTTCCTTTGCCTTGGGCAGCCAAAAAAAAAAGGTAGTTATTACTATAATTTAAAAAAAGATGTATATAACTATTAAACTTTGAGATGTCCTAGCCATCCCCTCCTGTACAAAACCATAGGTTAACAGTTGGACTCATTGGTCTTAAATGTCTTGTCCAACCTAAACAAATATATGATACTATCTTGTCTGTGGTAAAAATTCATTTTGGGAGAAACTGCATTCTAACGACAGAACCATTGTAATTATTTCCTCAGTAAGACTGACATTTGTGACTCCATTCTGTTGGGAGTCACGATAAAACAGCTTTAATGGTCTTTCCTGTTACACCCAGAGTTCTCCAGAGAGCACAGGAGGGAGGTGCTGGATGAGCAAAGGTAAGCCAGGTGACATAGTGCATGATCTTGTGAGACCCCTTTATGCTTTCTGGGACCAGAGCCATTCCCCACAGTCACCCACTGAAACCTCTTCCTCATAGGGACAGAGAAGGAGAGCCCCATTTTAAACCTGATTTATAAGGGAGAAGCATTTCGACTGACCACTGCTGGTGGGTGTCAAAGGAAGGCCACAGTGCACATTCCTCCCACTGAGTAGAAACTAGACCAAAGAGAGTAGATCAGCAGGGTCAGAAATCTCCTCTGCCCTCTGTTAAGGTACATTTCTAAGGGACTTAACTGTCACTGGTGCAAGCATTTTAAAAAATGAACTCCTGGCTTTCCGGTACTGAACTTCACTACTGCAACTGGATGCTGTGCACATGTGATGTAGCTTCTACTTGTGCAAACTGGGTGAAGCATGTCAGCTATCTGTGGATGCAATTTGCTGATGCCAGCTGCAAAAACTGAGGTGCTTTCTGGTCTGAGTTTTCTGCTCAGTGTGGAAAATACAGTCCTACACAGTCCACTGAGGAGCTGGGGTGCTGAACAGATTGCTTCCTTGCATTTTTTCTGCAGAGAAACTGGGGCGAATGCTTTGTGCTTCCGCTCAGAATATTGCAAATTTCAAGAAAGGGAATCTTCCCTCTGCTCCCAAATCTCTCTCGTTCAAAGCATCTGTCTTCTTCATGAGTGCTGCGGGGCACTGTTGCCCTCTTTCCCTTGGTTGCTGCCACTTGCCCCCTTTTCTAGCAGGTTGAGAGTCATCTTCAGCTGAAGAGCAAACAAGGAGATGGATTTGGGCAGCACAGTGTCTGCAAATGATCTTTTTTGATGAGATTAAAAAAACCCTCAAATACCTTATGTTGGCACTTCTAGGTCCCTCGAGCCATTCTGATAATCACTGAAGGAAATGGGATGTTATAGTAACTGTCTGGCAAGTGCATGAAGAGCTACACTAAAACTTACCGTTGTGTTTCTGCAGAAAGCCGATGACTTTTTCCAGCACAGTAGTTTTGTCCATTTTGCGAGTGTTGCCTGGAAGCATGGAGCTGAGCTCTTTGATGAGAACATTGAACTGATCACGCCTCTTCTTCTCAGACTTGTTACGTGAAGCCCTGTAGAGAGGGGAAAAGAAAAAAAGGATGAGCAGACGAAGAAGGAAAATGATCATGTGCCTTCTCTTTGCAATGTATATACATAAAATTAGCTTGCTGCATGCATCAGTGTGTGAAGATTGATGCTGGACTCCAGCAAAGCTGCAGAGGCAAGTAGGAGGCAACAGTTCCCACCTCCTGCTCTTGTCTTTGAGCCACCTTTAGAGCCCAGCAGGGAGATGGAGGCTCTGCTCACTCCTCTGTGCTGCCTCTGGACACTCTGTTTGAGCTTATCAGGTCAGCATTGTAGTTGAAAGAGCTCTGTCCATCTCCTAGACATATGTAGGATCTTAAAAATTCATGCAGTTTCTGGGGAGGCACTCAGAGTGAGAAGAAATAGGAATACTGTGACGACAGTAAAATTTTCCGTAAAGAAGAAGAGTGGAGACTGGATCATACCCATTTATGCAGTTTTAACAGAAGAGAGGGACCCCAGTCCTGCAGCTGTTGCACTGGAGCTGGGTTATCTAGAAGGGCCTGCCCACTTTTGTCACAGGTGCTCTGCCTACCTCCAGGCTGGCAGAGAAGAATCAGGATGTTGTCTTCCAGTCACTAAAATCAGACACCTGAGTAGAAGTTGCTGCAGCTCCCATCTGGTTTGTATGCCACCTTGTTCAGTCTCCTTTCCAAGTTCACAAGGTCAAGCAGGAGAGAGGGAATCAGCACGGATTGGGTCTGAGGCTGGGATGCGTTGCCAGACCTGGGCGTCAGCAGAGCTTGCCCTTAATCTCTGTGTGCCACTGGGAAAATCAGTGTCAGTGCCCCAAGATTCTAGGTTTAAAACAAAGACATTACAGCTTTCTTCACCAGTCTTGTCTGTTTAGCTTGCAGATTCCTCAGAGAGAGCCAGCTTCTGCTGCTGTGTTTGAAGACCTCACAGGAAGAAAGGATCTGATTTCATTTGGGGTGTTTTGGCACCATCATAAGACTGTCATTAAGGCTGTTGATGATCTTTTTAGCATGCGCACTTTATTTTTTTTAACTCTATGTCGATCTGTACACACACATTTTCGACTTGTCCTCATGAATATGACAATTGTTCAACTCAGAGGTTATCACCTGGACTTCTGTATCCATGTGGAAATAGAAATAAGTATAGCCTAGTGGGTTTGTTTGTTCTTCTGAAAGGTCCTCAAGCAGACGAGATTTGCCTTGCCAATTACGTAAAGATCTAAAAATGTGGTTACGTGTAGATGGGAAAGAAAAGCCAAGAGGCTGGTTCTCACTCTGAGTTTCTCAGTCCCAGCTAACTCTGCTGTGCCTCAAAGCAGCTCTGGATGCACACCACTGAAAATCAGAGCAGAATTTAGCCCAGCATCTACATCCCCTGCAAGGACCAGGATGGCAATAAACATTTTCAGCAGAGAAATCACTACAGAGGCTTCTGGATGTTACTACTGACAGAGGGGTAGTTTTTGTTTGTCTTGCTCTCAACCCTGAACACACTTGGAGATACGCTGGATAGAAGCCAATGCTTGATTATTTTACAGCTTTGAACACAAGAGATTGGGTGGATACTGCCTGACTGATTTCAGCTTGCTCTTATTACACTGCAAAAGGCTGTCAGAACAAGATGTGAAAAGCTCCAGCCTTATCCTATTTCTCTACAGTTCAGGGCAACGTTAAGAATATCAGCATTTTACTCCCTCATAATTCAATCCTCAGTTCATTTTACGCTTAAAGGGTCCAGATTTCCCTGAAAATAAAATAAACCACCAACTGTCAATAGGGAACGTGTTGCTTTAAAGGAAAAAAAAAAGCCTTGACAGAAATATAAAGTATCTATTTTTAACATTTGACATTTTATTCACAAAGGAAGCATAAAAACTCCTCTAGTGGAAATAACTCTACCAAGATATGAATCGATGTTCACAGTAAAGTTTTGAAAAGGAAAAAAATGAGACAAAATAGGAAATAATTATAAAAACTATCCCTGCACAGTTGAAAATACTTTGTTTAGTACAGTTATAAATGTATGAAACAGGACAGTTTTCATCACTTCCCTTTGCAGATTATTTCCTAGCCTTGCTTACTTCACTGGTAGGGCATACAATTACAGCAAGCTCAAACAACCTGTGTCTTAATTCCATACTACTTGTCCCAGTTCTCCTCCCTTCTTGCCACTCCACAAAGATTACAGCATATTCAAGGGGAAGCAGGAGACACAGTATGAATAAAATCAGGAGTTTTAGTGAATACAGCTAAAGGCAATACAGAACAGCCTGAATTCAGAATGATCAAAATCAACAATTTAATGGCCATTTTTATTCGCTTATATATATGCTGCTTGTTGTCCTAAACAGATACTGACTGACTAGTAGATGCTACATTTTGCAAATTTACAATGAAATGTGACTTTACACTAAATTTCAGATTTCTTTTGGCTGTCCAGTGGAGTGTGCTATATATGCATCAACGCAAATAACTGTACCACATACCTTAATTCAGATTCTTAAATTTACTTTTTATTTCAGTGGAAAATGGCAGGTAGTAGTCTTCGTGATTAAGCACTTTCTCATGGTTCACTTCAAGCTGGTTTTGGTTGGAATTTGGAATTCAACTGAATTGCAAAAAAAGTATTTTAAAATTATATACTATGAAAGCAAACTGAAAGAAGAGCAAATAGAGAAAAAAGTGCACAAAGCACACCTTTTGTTTAGGATTAATAAATATATAAAACAAAATAAACCTCATCTAGCATCAAAGAACTGAAAATGAAACTATGGCTTCTGATCTCAGAAGATCAGAAAACTTCACATAGGTCTTCAATGCTCCCAAGTGTGGTGCCATCATATTCTCATGTCAGTCCTCAGGTCTTTGGAGCGAAGTTGTGCCTTAGGGAGTCAGATAATGCAGAACAGGGCTCAATTTAACCAGTGTTCTTCCTGAAGGAAGAGTTATATATCTTGGCCAAATACTAAACACCTGGCACAGGGGTGGGAGTGCAAGTGCCTCTTCTCAGGAGAAGATGGATCCTTTTTACACGTCTGTGTAATACAACCTGTCCGTGCCTAATGAATTGCAGTGGATATACATGGTGTGTATGTGTATCTCCACACATACCTAACCTGAGAAACTCAGCTCCTGGCTTGAGTCCATCCCAAAGACTTAAGTCCAGAAATTTTCAGTCTCACCTATTTTTAACAGAGAAAATAAAAGGGCAGAACAATTTCCTGGTCTTTTTAATCCCCTCTGGTGTTTCTCAGCGCTGAGGGACCTGGTCCTTAAACTAAATAGAGGGGGGAAAAAAACGTTTCCCTTGTGGTATAGGACAGATCAGAGTCCTCAGTTTACAACACACAGCAGCAAAATATTCATCAAATAGCTTCTCCTAAGTTTGACTCTCTCTGGAAAAAAACCTGTAGCTTTTAAACAAATCTGAACCGTTTCAGTATAATGTATTAACTTTAGATCTTCATGAAGCATCTCATGATTTCAACTCGATTTCAACTTTAGCTTTATTTCTGAAAAGCAAAATGAACTTCAATTACGATTTGAAGAAGCAGTTTCCTTTTTTAATTTTTAAAGTTATAACTTTTTTATGCACCCTGATAGAGGCCTGCCCCAGGGTACGACAAAAATTCCTTCTGGGAACAAACAGCATGAAAACCATACCAGATGGTGATGACAATCGCCGATAGCAAGGATATGTGTTATCCTATTTTCTTCATATATGCATTCATTTAATGAATTCTTTTTTACTAAACAATTAGCACACAAATATCTTGAAGATGATCAGGCCTTTAGCAGGTGAAGCAGTGCTGCAAGGTGGACTCCTTTCTGCACCCTCCACAAGGAAGCAAAGGGGAACAGCTGAGCCTGGCTGCAGCCTGTGCTGACCTATATTGGTGAGAAAAAGCTGCGGGGAGGGAAAGAAGCGGAGAAGGAATCAAAAGAGATGAAACTGGATCAACTGCTTGTGCCTGGACTGGAAATACTCTCATTAGAGGGAACCAAGGGGAAAAATGCGGGCAACCTCTGGCTCTCTCTAAAGTAATTAAACTGCGGGCTGAGGCACTGATAACCTCGAATGCTTCCAAACAGTTTTTCTGTAGATGCTGGTCAGCTCTAACAGTTATTAGGAGTTTCACTGCCACAGGTCTTCTGCCTTGAAACACAGCTTTTCTCTCCCAACAAAGGGTTCACAATGAATTCCCACCAACCAGGACTCGATAGAGTACAGACTGTATGTGAATATAGGTTTGCGCCAGTTTAAGGCTGACTTTTCATGGTCTTTCTCTGCTCCGAAGGTAACTTCTGGGTGTTTTCATTGCTGTGAGATGGGCATTGATGAATAAGTGAATAAATGACTATTCTAATAAGGCAAAAAACCCCACTTTTCCCATTCTTTTTCTTTTGCAAAATGTATTTAAAGAAAAAAACCACAACATTTTTGTACACTGGAAGCACGGATGATGAATTATGGTGGCAGAAGTATGTTGTTGGTGCTTCAGTTCTGATGTTCTGCAGTACTGTGAAGAAAACGATCAGTGCCTTGGCTTTTTTAATATTTTCCACAAGAAACATTGCTAGGTTATTTTCTTCTTACAGTGAAGCCAGGAGTAGGAGTCTGTGAGATGGCAGTTTGTCAAGTTGTGTTTGACTGTATTTTACTCTCTTGCTCTTTGATTAACTGATTATGGATAAAACAGCTTCAGCAGCAACAAACAGTATCAAGCTCATCACAGAGAGTTATAAAAGAAAAGATGCTCACCTCTTTGCCCTGTCTTTCTCATCTTCATCCATTAGATTGTCTAAGCAGTTTTTCCTGTTGAAGGAATGCAAGAATCATTATGGATTGTCATTTTGTTAGCTCTATTTGCAGGTTAATCTCACAGTCACTCTATTTCATTTTAATAACACAGTGATGATATCCAGGTCAGATAAATGTGTCAGCAGTGCTCTATGCCACAGTCCTTGATTTTAGGAAATATCCATTGTGGACAGTGTTATTCCTGAGCATTATGCTAGCCTTAGGGTCTCTAGCCAGGGATCAAGGCTCTCAGACACCATGTGGTGCATCAGCACAGTACAAAACCAGCCGCTTCTAGGGGATTTTTTTGTGTGGAGGTTACTCTCTGAAAACTTGCAGGCTGGATGAGCCTGGGGTCTGCTCAAGCTGGAAAGCATTTTCATTGCCCCCATGTTCCCACCTAAACCATCTCCAGTGCAAGAGCCAGCATCACTGATGCCTTTGACTTTTCAGGCTGCTCTTCCTACTGGGAGGCTCTTCATCCTCCACTGTGGACCTTGACCCAAAGCCAAAAGAGGTGGTAGTAACTCTACTGAATTACACCCCAAATTCAAAGTGTCCTTATAAATCCCACTGCCTAAGCCACACTGAAAAACCTTCTTGCAGCTCAGTCAGACCACCTGTCCAGCCATGCTGGCACCAAGCATGAGGACTGTCCCATCCCCACCACTCTTTTTGCTAATCTTCACCAAAATGTTGTGACCTCAGCTTTGTAGTTCAATTGCTCCAGCAGTTCGAGCTGCAAGGAGAAAAGGGTGAATTGGGTAAATTAAGTTAATCTGTGTAGGCAAGCCAAAGGGAAAAATACGAAAGCAGCCCAGCTGAAGGCTGAGTGCCTCAGAAACACTTGTCACCAGCTCACTGCCCACCCTCCTTTGCCCTGTGGCCCTATGAGAAAGTGATCCTTGATCTGTAACCACTTCAGCCTGGGAAGGAAGCCCTGTATTGCTGCTGCACCTCTCACATGGGTATGAAATCCATGTGCTGCTGCATCCCACACAAATATTTCCTGAAACAGCACCACAATGCCACTGGATATTGTCAAAGCCTCATTTTCAAAGCAGTGGTGTAATGACAGGCAATGATAATTCTCTTTTTCAGCAATCAGTGTTTCCCATTTAATGAGTCCTCAACATGTAAGACATGAACAAAATTGGAAGGGAGGAGAAAGGAAGTTAATTGCTAGGCTTTATTTAAGCCCATGTTATTTTCCACATATGAGTCACACATAAATTTGCCTGTTTAAAGAACATTTTATGAAAAAAACAAAAGTGAAAGCATAATGATAGTAAAAAACAGTGCTCCTGTTACTAGTTCTCTTACAGCAATATTCTACCTGGTCATTACTCAACAGTTAGCTAAGAACACAAAACTACCCCATAACTTTCTATCAAATGAGTTATGAGGAATTAGAGCCACTGGTCACTGATTGGAGGGTAAAGCTATTACTTAATGACACTCAGGTCTTTGATGAGGCAAAAATAGGAAATATGAAGGCCAAGGGACTAGGTTTTTTTAGTCAAAATTGGTGAATTTAAATTGCTGAATTCCTTTATCCAGAAAAAAGTAACAAATAATACCATGTAGTTTTTAGATTTTTTTTCAGATATTTGTTTTGACTTGCAAAACAGCCATAGTCAGCCATGACTTTTGACTTGCAAGTCAGCCATATTATAATCCATATTTTGGAGTAGGAAAATGTATAGGCCCAGCAAAATTTTGTTAGTCAGTGTTTTACTGACTAATATATTTTAGGTGTTTATTTGCTTAGTCCTATAATTAAACTGTTATCCCAATCAGTGTGTTTTCAAATCATTCAGGCTAAAATGTAGTGACAATATTCAGTGGGTTTTGTTATTTGCTCACTTATTGCAACCTATGCTATTCAAGAATACAGAAGGCACCATTAATACGGCAGGATTAGCATTTAGGATTTTGCAGTGTCTCTTTGCTAAACCTTTGCTCAAAATCATAGAATCATAGGATGTTAGGGGGTAGGAAGGGATCGTAAAGATCATCTAGTCCCAGTGGTGGGAGGACACCTTGCACTAGACCAGGTTGCTCAAGGCCTTATCCAACCTGGCCTTGAGCACTACCAGGGCTGGGACATCCACGACCTCCCTGGGCAACCTGTTCCAGTGTCTCACCACCCTCACAGCACAGCACAGCACAGCACAGCACAGCACAGCACAGCACAAAATGTTCTGTTGCATGCACCCTTGTTGAATCTAGGGTATGACAATCAAAATGGAGCAGTGTCAGCAACAGAAGTCGCTCTCCCTGAATCCCTAAAGGTCTTCCTCTGCTCCAGTGAGGCTTCCTGTGGTTGTAACAGATTCCCCATAGAAAGCAGGAATATGTGGACAAGTGTGCTGAGTAGCTGTGAGGAAGGATAGAGGTGGATGAGACAGTCAGCATTGGTGCTGCTCAGCCCTGGCTCTTTTGGAGAAGCACAATGTATCTAATGGAAAGGGACTTCTTACACCTGTACCCAGTACACCATTAAGAAATTACACTGCCAGGAAGCCTCTACTCTTCAGAGAGAGCAACAGATCTAACGGGTCTGTTCTGCCAAGGATTTGGCTAGATCTGTAAAGGAATTCATGGCCAGCTTCCAGTAAACAAGGTTCCTCACTGACTGACATGAAATTCTGGACCTGCTGTGCTGTTGCTAGCGTGAGACAATATCTAATTGTCATTTTGCTTCTGTCTGTTCACGTGGCAAAATCTCTTGAGCATCATAAGCATTGCTAACAGGGTTTGCTAGTACATATGTAACATATGAAATTAAAACTGTTCTCAATAAAATAGATACATCAGAGTATACAACTGCTGTGAACTGGTATTGACATCCCTCTCCAGAGCCCCACCAGACGCTGCCTTACACCTTGACTGAGAAACTCGTGGCAAGGAGCTTAGGTATGTGCTTAGTGTAACCTGCTTGCTTTATGTTATCCTCCCAGTCCCTCAGCTGTGAAGGTCCCAAATTGCAAACTGGAAATGTACTGTCTCCTGGTTTAGGAGAAAATTCCAACTCATTGCAATGATGGAGGCAGGCAGTAAATACCAAGGCTCTGTGCCACAGCTCCCCTGCAAAGAAGTGACATAGAAAAGCAAACGGCACAAGTATTTCTCAAAATTGTGAAAAATCCTTTAATGATAACAAAGGGAATTTGGAAACCTATAGGTAAGAACACCGCTTGATATAACTCCTGCTGGCAGAGTATTTAACAGTGACAGTTACATTCGGTGCTTCATTAGTATCATCATTATCATCAAGGAGTGAAGACTATCACTCAAAAAGATGGGAACTACCTGGAACAAGGAGGAGAAAGCTCACATACTCCCAGCAGGGTGGTACTAAGACAAACACATAGAAAGATGCATATCCACAAGTAGGGAAGAATGGCATTTTGGAAACAAAAGACTGGGTAGAACTGTTAACCATGTACCCCTGGCTTAGTTATCAGATAGAAAATTACAGCACAAACATCCCCCCCACATTCATTCATACAATGAACAGTTGCTTGGGAAAGAAGTAATTCAGGCAGAGTGCCAGCTCGCTCCAGGGACTCTCCAGAAGAAAGGTTGCACATGTTTATTTTGATACAGTCTATTCCCAGTGGACACAGAGCTTGCATTATAAAAAATCATCTGGCACTGATCACCTTATCCTGTGCTAGAAACATGTTTTTTACTGAGCTAAGCTACTACTTTTCTGGGGTGGTGAGGTGGTTTCACTCCTTCCTGCCCTACTGCTCATAAGGATATGCTGTAGACACTCAAATGTAAGTAATCAGTTGTTGATTTCCCACTAAGTTGCCACAAGGCCAGCTAATAGTTTCTACAAATCAGCCTGATATTTAGCAAGATTTTAAAATCATATTCATTTAACTCAGCTGAATTAAATCACAGATGTAAATTTCTTTCAAAGGTCCCAAGATGTGCCTGAGGGACCTTTGTGAAAAATCACAGTGTTTGTGCTTCTCTGGCCTTTTTGTTTGGCAGCTCAAGGAAAAGACTGGGCTTTTCCTCCTCTTCCCTCTCTGGCATTATGGGGTGTCTGCCTCCATCACTCCACAGGTCTGCCTGGGTATTCTACCACTCGTCCTGTACAGGTATGCCCTGGGGAGAGGGTGTTCCCATCCACTACAGACATACCTGAGACTTACACCTCATACCTCACCCTTAGACCACTTGGGATGCTGGTACAACACAACCAATCCTAATTAAAGATGATGATATTGCACTTGGAGAACAATCCTCTCAAAGACAGGGGATGGGCAAGGCTTGTATGGAAAACTGGGATGCTGGGATGAAACACCTTGAACTATCCTCTGACCTCTGGGCAGGCCATTCCCAACAACTGCTATCTTTGTGAAGGAGGAAGGAAAAAAACATGTTGTAGGGCAGACATGCTCCCATGCCGTCCAGACACATCGCTCAGCCTCCAGTGCCCATCTCTGCTCAGCATTGCTTCTGTTCTGCCTCAACAGGGAGTTACTCTCCCATCCCCTCTTTGAATGGGAGGAAAAGGCTGTTAGCTAAGAGGTCAGTATTACGCAGGAGGCACATGGGTATGTTTGGTGGGGTTCAGGATTTAAAGGCCAGATCCAGCCATGCGTGGCATCCTGCGCTTAGTGAGTAGGATCCAATACATAGGAAGAAGGCAACAAAAGAGAGTAGTGGCTCTAGGCATGATCCAGGGGCACAGTTTCCGGGCACCCATTAGCACAGGGGACAGTGTAGCTTGGTTGCTGTGCTGGCATCGCTGCCAGATCCCCTGCCCAGGGATGAGGAACAAGGTCTGATAGGCACCGTGGTTGGTCATTGGCATCATCCCATGGGTGATCCACAGCGTGGGTTAGATGGGACTTGCCCACCCTGGGGAGCACCACTGTGGCTAGGAACTCTATCTGCTTCCTCTCAGCTAAGCAGAGCTCTGAAATGAATCACACTAACAAGTGAACTATTTCCCTTCCAAGCCTTGCTGGAAGGCAAAGAGAAAGATCAGCAAACAGGAAGCGGCAGGAAAGGTCACAGAGTGACAAGCAAGAAGTGACCATCTGACCATTTTAAGCGCCTTGTTCCAAGTTTCTGTAACATGGATGAAGCACTCAGATATCCCACCAGGAAGGCTACAGTGTGAACACACAGCAGAAGGATTTATACCAAACACAAATCAGAACAGATCAACAGATTCACAGACACGTCAAACTGAACTGTACCACTCTATTCTCTTTTCTTTCAGATATAAACCTATGAACTGTTACAAGAACATGCTGGAGTCCATAACTAAATATGACACATTCCCAACCATAGCAATAAAAATTGGTTTATCAAGATGTAAACAGACTAGCCTTTAGAAAACTTAAGATAGTAAAAATTTACTTTCCTGATGATATACGTGGTTATTTGAGAAAGATATGTAACATTTTAGTGGGAGAATGGCAGTCTGGAGTTACCGTGGGTCCTGTAATGCTAAAATTGTTATGGGAATTACTGTTTTTAGGAGTAAAGAAAAAATCCAGAAGAATCGTTAGGTGTCCTGCTTTGGAGTTTTTGCCTGACAGTGTATAGTGAGGTCTCCCTGCATTCAGTAGGTTACTACATTTTGTTTACACTAGAGATGTTTAGAGACTTCAAAAAAAGAAAAGAAGAAAACTTTTTGCGAAAATACTGGACTTCATGAAGCTCATGGGTTGTTTCATGTTTCACACATATATGTACAATGAATCTTTAGATGGTAACAGGCTTAAAGCAAAATAGACATTAAAAATGTGGACAATAAAAAGAATGGAATTTGACAGAAATTAATGCCCCACTCTTCTGAACTGGGGATGATAGGAAGATGCTCATAGGTAATAAAGCTGAGTATTAAGAGATTATGATGAATAGAAATAAAGGCTCAGAGCATATTCTGGTTTTATTCTTTACCGTATTTCTGTTTAGCGGGAAGGGGTATTATTTTCCACGTGTCAGAAACCTTGCACCTATTGCCCCGTGTTAGACAGCTTGCCCCCTCTACCCTGGTGCCGGCTGAATTTTGGGGTGTGCAGCCTGCGGGATCCCTCTGTAGATGTGGTGTGATGGGTTTAAGTCAGGAGTGAGACGGCTGACGTCAGCAGTGCTGTGCTGGAGCGTGGCCAGGGTGAGAGGCGTCTTTCATCTGGAGCTTGTGAGCTCGTGTAAAGTTTTGTGCAGTGTTTGGATCTCTGATGAAGAGCAGTGCATACATGCTCGTTATCTTCCTCACTGCTATTATTACTACTGAATGACTAAAGCCATTCATACTTCAGTGAACAGGCTGTGAATCTCCATGTTCAACCGCTGCTCTGCTCTCCCCTCGCACGGCTGGAAACAAAAAGGCAAACAAATTAAACTAACATTAATCAGCAAAGACTGCCATCTGTATAACTCAGAGCACTTCTCCGCGTGCCTGTCCCCTTCCAGCAATGCTAAACAGGATTAGCCTTCCGTGGGCGGATGGGGAAAGTAGGTCAGTTCCGTAACATCGCTGCGTGTGATGAACGGAGGAGGATGTGACTGCAGTGGTCTGCTGGCAGCCCTCTCGCCTTCTGTGTGAGCCAGGAGATGAAGCACCTGGGCTTGTCATGGGGCGCACAAGTGTCTCAGACCCTACCTCCCTGCATGGTGACACCTGACATCTGTACGATCAGGGGTTTGGCAAAGCCTGGCTGATGCACTGGAGTTAGTGGGTGCATTTCAACACGGAAACTGAGGCACAGGGCAGCTAAATGCTTAGTTATTACTAGTTTGCGTACAGACAAATATTCTTCAAAGCTCATACATAAGCCAAAGTGGCAAGGGATGGTAAATCACCCGGCACAGGTATTGTCTTTCTCTAGTGACTTCATTGGGTATGTAGAGATGGTGGCAGGAAAGCCGAAGTTCACCTAAGTGACACCTGCAGGGCATGGCAAGGGCAACAAGAAGAGCTTCTGTGCTACATCAGTAGTAAGAGGTTGAACAGTGAAAGTGTGGAACTGCTGCAGCGCTGGAAGTGTGCAAGGGGGTGAATTAGTGACAGCAAAACAGGTAAGGCTAATGCCTGCTTTGAGGCAGTCTTCACCAGCAAGGTCTCCCAGCCTCTGTGTTGGAGGCAGGCACAGGGAGGAGCAGAAGCACCAGCAACACGTGAGGATCAAATCAGGGAACTGGTGGAAGCTTGGAGGAAGTTGACTGTACAAGCTGATGGGGACTGACTATTTGCCTTGTTGGGTGCTGGGAGACTTGCTGGTGTCCTTTGCTAGGCTGATCTCACATTTTGTGGAGGTGGGGGAGGTCCCTGATGTTTGGAAACAGACAAATGCTGGACTTTGAGAAAGGGCAAAAGGGTGATCCAGGGAGCAACAGGCCAGTCAGCCTCACTTCAGTCCCGGGCAAATCATGCAGTGAGTCCTGTTGGAGCACAGGGCTGGCACATGGAGAAGAAGGTGATCACAAACAGCCAGTGCAGATTTACCAAGAATAACCCGACTGCCTGTTACGATGAAATGACAGGATCTGTGGATGGGGAGAGAGCAGTGGATGTCATTTATGCTGGCTTCATGCTAAAGGCAGGGCTGTTGTCATGGGGGAGACTGAGAGGCTGAAGGAAAGGACAGACATGAAACCGCATGAAATTCAGTGGGGACAACTGCCAAGTCCTGCACCTGGGAATGAAGAGCCTAAAACTCAGATACAGGCTGGGGATGGACTGATGAGGGAGCAGCTCTGGAGGAAAGGCCCTGGCAGTTCTGGAAGACAAGCCAGCAGCATGCTGTACATGAACCAGTGGTGTGCCTTGCTGACAAGGACAGCCAACAGCTCTGGGCTGCACAGACAGGAACGCAGCCTGACCAAGGGAAGGGTTTACGTCCCTTCACTCAGCACCTGTTATACCACATTTGGGGTAATATGACCAGTTCGGGGCTTTCTAGGAAAAGACAGATTAACAGGAGGAAGGTCAGTAGCGTTCCCAGAGGTGGAGCCTGGAGCCCTTGACTCATGAGAAGGGGCTGGGATAGCCAGGCTGGCTTAGTCTGGACAAGAGATGGCTTTGGGGACACCTAAGAGTCCTCTCATTGCCTACAAGGCCTCAATGAAGAACCAGTGCTGGACTCCTCATGGTGGTACAGGATGGGAAAGTGAGAAATAACAGGCGATTTAAAGAAGAGAGAAGGAACTTTTCTCCACAAGGACAGCCAGGCAATGGAGCAGACTGCCTGGAGAGGCTGTGCCATCCCCATCCCTGCAGGCTTTCAAGACCTGACTGGGCAAAACCTTGAGCAGCCTAGTCTGACCTCAGAATTGGCCCTACTTTGAGCAGGAGGTTGGGCTGGAAACCTCCTGAGGTTTCAACCTGAATTCAGTTTCAACCTGAATTGTCCAGTCATTCTGGATCTACTGAGCTGGCTACATATCCTAACCAAATCAGTCCTCTTGAATTAGTTCCTATATTATATGTGTTCTTGAAATATATTTTATTATGCTTTTGGTCTCTGTACTAGAAGTAGCTTATGCACTGTCTCCCCTACCTTGACATTGCTCCTGCTTTATAAACAGATACACATCTTGACATTGTATGTCTGTACGTCAGGTCTTTGTCATGCCACTTTTAGATGTTAATTTAAAAAAAAATCACTTTATGATATGAAAGGCCTCTCAGCAGAATGGTCCTTGACTGTAAAACCTGTTTTTCTTCTCTCTCTACTTCTCATGTTCTTAATCTGTTTTAGGTTTTAGTTTTATAAATACAAAACTTTAATCCTCATAGTATCAGAAGTCCTGAATGTACAAAGACTTTAAAATGTGCTTAACTCTATACTGCTATAAGAAAGCCCTCATGTATGTGTATCTTTGCAAAATCCAGGTCAAAATGTGGAGGTAGAACTGCACATATTGTTTTGCAATTATTAGCCTGAAAACTTCCCTTGAAAAGGGTCTCAGTTATAAAGTATTCTTAGCTATAAGAATCTGTTTATGTTCTTCTGCAAATATTTAAATCAATAGAATAATGTAACATTTGACCTATGATCTTCTGACAGTCAAATGCTCAGTTGATACAGGCAAAATATGCAAGTATAACACAATAAAGATTTATTTGTCAAAAACGCAAGGATTTTTATTTTGTTTGGCACGAACTACCTGGGAAACATCAACCCAAGCAGAAAATTAGTCTTTTTCAATGGGACTGTTATCAGCCATTCTTTTTGTTTTCTGGCAGCAACAGTCTTGACAAGATCATTTTAATCCTTTCCATATGATTAAACAGGCTATGGTGGCACTGGAATGTAAAGCAAGATGGCCAGGAGCTGACATAGTTTGGTCTCACTCCCCGCACTTCTTTGTTTGTTAAGTGTTTATGGATGGCTCTCAAATAACCAAATTACTCTTCTTTTAAAAGGTTCTGGGTCTAGAAGTAATTTTGCTAACAGAAAACTTTGTTCTAGAAAGAAATTCTGAATTTTTGACAGTGTTATTCAATTAATTGTCACAATTTACACCAGCTCTGCTGAAATAACAGACAACATTTCTGTGGAGATTTCAGCAGGAAAGCAGAAACTAAACATGAAGCCAAATTTCCTTTGAATTTTAGACACATATCTTGAGGTGGCATCTCCCTCTTCATTAAACAGTACATAGGGTGAAGGGCTGTCCTCTCTCAGTGTCCTTGCCCTCTCCCTGCCCATGTAGGATTTGTTTGCTTCTTCAAACCAGAAAGAATTGGAGGGCCAAGCAGCAGACTGGGACTTGAACCAGGCAGTGAGTGCTCTCCTTGGCCTTCCCCATCCCCATGGGCATTGCAACATGGTGACACCCATGGGTGCTCAGCTGCTCTACCACTGATGGGGCTGGAGGTGGGAGGCAGGAGGGGACAATGTGACTGTCCCTGCAGAAACTCTGCAAGACAACTTTCCTGCCCCGTGCAAGAGGAAAAGCTGTGGCTGGTGACAGGAAAAAACAATCCCTATACAATATTACAGAAATAAATACAGATATCAACACCAATAATCCCATAACTTTTGTGTTAACAGTTTGATAACACATCTGCTTATAACTCACACACTGCACTAAATTTTCTGCTCTATAGTAGCTATCATATCCCTGTCAGCAGAACTAAATATTTAATCATCTGGGGAGATGAATCATGAGAAGCTGTTCGGGGGAGAACTTGCTATCTCTTTCTTTTCAGAAGGGACCCTGCAATTCTGTGACCATACAGATTATTGCTCTGCACTGCTTGCTGTCTCCCTTGCAGGTCTTATAACCTATGGAGTTTTAAGGTCATTTCTGACCAAAGCAAGGCAGGAGGCTTCAGGGTTTGCCTGGGCATCCCTAAGCCTAAAGAGAGCAAGGGTAGAGACACACAACCTGCCTGATTGCACGACACTTTGGGGAGGAATGTTCTCTAGTTGCAGTCTTCCAGTTCTGTGTCCAAGTCCATAAACCTGCCAAGAGTTCAGCTACAGCATCAGACCAAGGCTGCACCTGTATTTTGTGCCATCTTGAACATTTATGCCCTTGAGTCCCTCCTGTCTCAGACTGAGCCACACACCAGCTATGTACAAAGTACCACTTTTCTCAGACCCTTCATGCTACCAGTGGTTCCCATTTCTACAAAGATAAAGTTTCTCCAGCGTGATGTAAAATTCAAATCAGGTTTTACAAAATGAATCTCTAAGGAAAAAGGATAATTATTAAAGAGCTTCATTAGTGCTTTGCAATCTTAATTATGATAATTTTATTTTTGTAGCTAATATAACTGAACTCCTGCTTTTAAATCCCATTAATGAGCATTTTTAATCCCTCTCCTACTGGGCCAACAAAACCATAATGTTGAACTTTATATTTACACAGGGCACTATTTTTAATAAAAATGACGCACTGTTTACTAAGGGTTTCCATTCCCTTTTATCTGCACTTTGAAGGTGCACTTTCTCCCAAGACACAAGAAATTAAGAAAAGCAAAGATGGATTCAGCAGCTTGGGCTCGATTTCCCTTCTTGGCAACAAGAGGGCACAGCTCCTGAGCCAGGATGGCAGTAGACTGTGGATATTGGCTACCATTAGGAAAGTCAGTGACACCACTGCTCCATTGAAAGGACAGATTTAAAGTTCTTTCCCTAAACAGCTCAAGGGCTGAGCTTCACCTGCTCTGGGTCCTCATGTGGACCTCCCAAGTAGGCAGAGGATGTGACCCACTGCATGAAACAGAGACCTGTCAGGTAGAGGACACCAGGAAGTTGCACAGGATGACTTTACCATACTGGAACAGTCCCATGGGTAAGAAGGATACTGAGGGCTGGCAGGAGCCACGCTGCAGTGGCCAACAGTAACTGATGACCAGGGGAAAAGGTGGCAGCTGGGGGAAAAGGTCAAAAGAAATCTCCATTTAGAAAGAAATGCCTGAATACACAAATGATTAGTGCTGTGTGTAAGCAGGAAAAGGTACCGCCCCAACTTACTGGAAATCCTGAAAAGTGCCAGCAAGTGACACTTTTCAGTGACACATTATTTTCTGAGTAAAGTTTATAAGCCCTTATAGGGCGGAATTTGCTGCTATGTCCTATGTTATGACCGACCCACCATCGCCCAGGTGCAATGGCCTAGTGGAATTTTTTTATGAGTCTGTTTGCAAAAAAATATTTTACAGTTATCTAACAGAGAGAAAAAGAGTAAAGGATCAAAGAAGGGAAAGCATACAAATTCAGATATCTCAATAAAGAAATTAAAACAATAAAGCATATATTGAATATCATCTGCCCATTAATCTCTGGAGTAAATTCAGAAAACTAATTAAAAGCTTCTACACAGATAAATGATAAGCTTCTTTATTCAATGAGCTCAACATATGAACAAACAGAGGTTTCTGTTGATATCATCATTATTAGCAACTGCATTAAAGCAAATGATTTTTGCCGTGCAACTGGGAATAGAGTGATTTGAAAAACAAAATGTTATGAGATGAAAATTCAAACCCTTACTGTACCGAGCATATAGCATTTTCTAGTTTTTATTTTTAGTTAATGGTAACTCTTATGGGTCAACGTGATAAAAAATAAGATGTGGAGAAACAACCCCAAAGCCAGTACAGAAACGGGAAAAATCTCTGCATAGCTGTTCTCCAGTGGAAGGCCAGCTTTAAGGGATGATACTGCCTTCCCACATGGGAAATTCTCAAATTCATCAGTTCTTCTGCACCTTGTGTCCCTTTTTCTGCTATTGGCTTTAACATTCTCAGGGGATTTTTTCTTGAATTTTAGAGGGAGGTTTTTGCGTCTTCAGCCGTAATTGATAGATGTTCTATTTTTGTGGTGCAACATTGCTGTGTTACATGATGTGTGTGGCGGTGCTGCATGGGGAGTTTGCAAGGCAGCTGGAATTGCTCTCTCTCAGTCCTCTGGGAATAAACCCCATCCCAACCATGCCTTTAGGTAGCTGTGACTTGAAAAAGGGTATTCTGAAGAATACAAGTTTACATACAGCTTAAGCTGTTCAATTTAAGTGCAGAGCCTGAAATAATTAATATGAATATACAGTCAGTTTGGAATCTGATTATTTAGAACCAATTAAAACCGATCTCGCTCCAGAATTCAGATATCCTCTTAAGGATCCTACACAAGGAAATAACTTGAAAAACTCTATTTTATCTATAGTGCATTCAAGTGATCCAGCACTGATTAGCATAAGAACAGCTTTAAACTGGTGAAATGTGGGAACAAGAGAGAACTGTAAGTGCTTTTGTTTATAGTTTTTATTCATACACCAACATCTTCCTACTTCATATTGTACATTAAATTCTCCCTATTGACCAAAATGAAGCAGAGATTTTAAGAAGTCTCAGGCTAATGTCCTCTTGAACACAGGCTAAATGAAGGATACAGTCCGTAGAGTGTAAAGTGCACTTAGATTTTAGCTTATTCACTCAACTGTGGCAGCTCAGAAACAGAGAAGTCATTAAAAGCCCCACAGCAAAAGATCAAATTATGCCTCTGCTAGATATTAACTTTGAAAAGAAATAGAGGCAGTCAGAAAACCACAGTGAAATACTGATGTGCTGATTCACCTCACACTTATGTACTGCAGGACTTAGAACTGCAAAATCTCTGTTCTGTGCCAAATGATACTGGGAGGAAAGCATCTTTTGGCTCTGATGGGTGCTGCTTTCCACTTATAATGTGCATTTTCCCTTTTCACTTGCAAGAAAATTTGCTGTCAGAATCTCAAGTTGACTTCTATTTTATTTGCCATCTGTGTCAAATATTTATATAGGCACACTAAGTGTGTGTCCCTGTCCCAAAGGGCATCAGCTGTTGCACAGTTTCCTATCATTCATAATAACCAGGGAAAAAAACTAGGAGGGGGAAAAACCTGACATAATTCTAGATCTCAACTCATGCTGTATCACATTTTATTTGTGTAGAGTGCCATAGCCATTACTGAAGCACCATATATGAAAAAATAGGACTTGAACCCTCAATGCATCATGAATTTTGCAGATAACCTAAAAAAATTGGATTAAATATCCTGCAGAAAAGAATAAGATTTACATCCCATCTATTCTGTAGCCAGTACTACGACTGCAGCTCTTGAAGCATTATCTGATCTGGCTGTAGGGATGTAGTTAAGCATCAATGCAGCCCACCATAGGTCTGCTAGTTTACGTATTTACCCACTGTCGCCAAAAAAAGCTTGCATAGGGCAGCTCGTTTTGGGGGAGGGCAAGGAGAGGGAGAAAGAGGAAAGAAAGAGAAGCAGTTGGCAGGAGATTGGAGCTGGATTGGGTCCTCTGGCTCACAGTCTCATGAGCAGCTGGGAGAGGTAAATTGCAGGGCTATGGGTTGAGATGAGGAGAAAACGGGAAGTCCCATGTCCTGTTTCTAAAATCCACACAAAAAGAGAGATCCCAAAGGCAGTTTTGGGGACCCTAGGAAAAATGCTGTTGTCACTGGATGTATTGGCAGGTTTATTGGCAAAAATGCTATTGCTCTTCCTTGTTGGGTAGGTTTAAAGCAGTCTCAAGGGTAGCTATTGAAACTGTAGCAACTTTAGTGTCTGTGAAAAGATATCAATTTATAGAAACTGTACCAAAGGTAGTATAAAATTTGATGTCGCAGCACTTCACTTTGAAAAAATTATACTTCATCCTACTGCCACACTATTTTGGGGGTATTCAGGTCTGGGGATCTTTTGCTTTTAAACAGAAAAATCTTAGGCTCTCCATCGGTTTTTTTTTTTTCCCTCCTCATCCTCCTTTCATGAGATACTTCAAAAGCCAAGATCCTGAGAAAACTTTTCTGCTGGTTCCTATTGTTTCCTACTTCAAGTGAAAAAAGTACATAATGTTAAATCTGAACACCAAGACTCTGTGAATGTGTAAACTTCAGAACTCTAAACCTTTCAGCCTGTGCCAATGTAAACCACCTAAAGAGCAGAGAATTAAGTACGCTTTAGCCTCTCTGACCATGATTGAACATGTTCCAGTCCTAAAATCTGCTGCAGGAAGTCACTCAAATCCCCCAAAGCAAAGTAGGGCTTTTTCAAAAAAGCATGAGAAAAAGAGGGACATCCTCATCCAAATCTCAGACCCAGCCCTTTTGCGCTCTTCTTTGAAAATTATCACCCCGTTGTTCCAAACCACCTCCTTCTCAAGGACATGGCGCAGAAAAAAATAAAACCTACCTTTCCTAAGCGAAATGCTCCATATTACCTAAATTTATGGGAAGATTGCACAGAAAATTCAATAAGCACGTTTGCAGTGCACATTGACGTCTGTGTCACCCACCCTTTCCAATATTGCTCCATTAATGTCAAACTGCCCTGTTTTTTTTAGAAAAAATCAGCTATCTTGATCCAGCTTCTGAAAGTTGATAGGGCAAAGATGTACATTTTGAGAACCCTGTTATGGGCTTTCTGTCCAGCAGCTTCTCCTGTCCCACTTCCCCAGCTGCCCATGGCACTGCAGACCAGGACCCTCTCCTCTCAAGAGTAACAACTGTGGGGGTCATGGCACTGACCTGCCTTCCTCCTGCACAAGCACACACCATCCCCACTCCCCTCCCTTGTCCTCGATGCAGTGCCTGAGTCAGAGATCCTGCTTGTGTGTCAGCACTGGGTATCTGGAAGCAGGTGAGTGCTGCTACCACAGCCAAAGTTTGGTGTATGCGTTGGCCACGAGAAACAGGCATTCAACTGCCACTACTTAGGTATCCAAGGAGCTGTCATTCCTTAGATTTGCTCTTCTCTCTTTATCACTCAGAAATATTTTACGGGAAAGAACCGCAACGCAGTTGCAGCTGTGCTTCAGTTAGTCCAGTGTCTTGTTCTAAGCTACTTTAAAACTGACATTACCCTGAGAAATAATGAGAAGTCTTAAACTATACTTCACTGTGTACTGTGTGAAACACACAGTAAATTTCTAGGCAGCTAAAGAGTGAGGAATGAAATGCAAGAGAATAGTTTTCTGGATATATTTTATCTCTCTTCATGGAAATGCTGATGTGAAGGACAGTAATAGTGCTACTGAATTCTGACCCACGTGGCTATAAAGATGCATTACTTGCATCAGTCCAGGAGACACTTCTCTCAATCTTGCTTCCTCTGCAAATGCAGTTATCTTGCTCTGGCACTTTGCAAAATCACCTAAATTACTATTAAATTAAATACTTTTAATTTATAAAGGATTTCAGCTGAACTTATATTTCTGTGCCATTAATTATCAAGTACCTTACTGACTCTGGAAAAAACATTAATAAATCAATCCAAATGAACATCCACCTTCCGCCCTGTGACTGGTGTCATCGGTCACACTCTAACTTGAGAAAGTTGTACTTGCTTTGAATTCATCATTTATCTAATTCCAAATCATGTACTGAGTGGGCTCAGGGAAACATTTCCAAACGTGGTTTTAAGCTAGTGATGGCAGTATATTTAGCCATCTTAATATGTGGATGGATTTTCAGAGGTCTTCTGTGATTTGAAACAACTCCCCTTTTGTAATGTTAAGGCTGATTCATTTCTTGGTTTGTTTTCAGAAACAGTAATTACACTGGTTGTCTTTTAGATAAAATATGATTTTCAGGTTATCCTTAGACACAGTGGAGCTCTGGGAAAGTACACGTGACAATACAGGTAGCAATAAATCTGGAATTGAAGGACGTGTGGATGCCTGGGGAGGGCAGTTAGTCCAATGGGTAAATATAGATTTAAGTGCTGATCTCGTGACATCCACAATTGAAAATATGGACCTTGATATGCAGTGCTGGTCTTTAGTATGCCTTCACATGGCAAAAAGGTCTGCAGGGGTTCAATACAGGTAACTCACAGCCCAAAACAGTCTAAGGAGGACTGTAGCAGCAGAGCAGGCAGGTGAGATATTTTGGAAGCTGAAATCGCTACCAGGGACACCCTTATTGTCTCCTCAAAACAGTGTTAAAGAGTGAAAAAACAAATGTGTTATTTCACAGACTAGTCAACAAAAGTAGATGTTCCCATTTTATCAGTGTTTCATCCTTCATTTGCCAAACCCAACACAAATCTTGGCAAAGGAAGGTATTTCATGAAGTCATGTGGACTGACTTAATGTATTAATCTTCACAGTGATACAGATTATTAGAAACTCAATGATATGTGGAACGTTTTATGATGTGCTTTCATGCTGATAAATAGCTAATCACCATATATTTGTGACAACAGAGCATTACAGAGAGCAGTGATATGTGTTCTGAAAAACACCATTGGTCCTTTTACGCCCTCTGCATAATGCCCTATCATCTACAGCGCTTAACTTTGCAGTCTTGCTTTCAAAACCACACAAAAAACATCATTATGAGAATCCTAACATTTGTCAAAGCCTCCTTTCTCATCTTTTGTGCCGTTGTTTTTTTTCAGTAAAAGTGCATTACATGCCATTTGACAGCTGGTAATTGTATGTGTATTGAATTAAAGCATTGATTTTAATTTTCAAAGTCAATCTCACTCTCTTTTAACTGAATGAATTACTTTGTTCTTGCAAGAAAACATTGGTACTGGACTTCAGATACAGGATCAGAGCTTAGGCAGCCTGTCCTCAGGGGTATTTTCTGCTGTTCTTTTGCTGAAATAGTGAAAGGTTCTAATTTGCCCATTACCCAGAAAAAAAAAAAAAA
>WEKY01044849.1:449250-482491 GCA_013390045.1 Picathartes gymnocephalus
AAAAAAAAAAAAAGGATAACAAATAACAAATCTCTGAACAGCTAGCACAGCTCCTAAATTCATAGCTAGCTTTCAACTATTTTGTGTTGGCTGCTAGGATGATTTTCGATTGTACTGATAAGCAATAACAGACTGGGCAAAGCTAGGTAAGAAACCTTGAAAGAAAATCCAGGCGCTGCTAGGAATTGCATTGACTATCACAGATTGCAATGTATCTTTGGGTCAGCAGTGAAGTACATAAAGAATGCTCCCTGGGAAATGGACATACTCTGACTCCTTCTCCTGTATTATCCCTTCCACAGATGTAGACACTTTTCCTCCTCTAGTCTACTCCTGAAGAACTAAACTGCAGACCGAAGCAGCTGCTGTCATGTCGAAACTACAGGAAGGAAAAAACCCAACACTAGACATCAGAAAGAAGGATCACAGGTTGTCATCCCAAAGAAATGTTCAAATGAAGACTGAAGCTTTGCACCATGTGTCAGAAGAAAGGCTGCTTCTTCTCTCCCTCAAAACCCAAACACCACAAACCAAGTCTTTGACCTGGTTGCTCTTAACATGCATTCAAAGACATCTGCTGTTCCCTTATTCTTAAACTATCAAACCTATTACCTTGGGCTCAGTCTGGATTTTGCTCCTCTCTGTGGTGCATGAACCTGCCCTCCTGACTGCTGGCATTCCTGGTGAGCACAGCCTTTCTGCAGCCACCTCCACCCAGGTGTGGTATGGGGCAAATACCGTTTGCCTGCTGGCATCCTCCAGCACGTCAGCTGGGACAGAGAAATGAGGCCAGTCTCTCTTCTTACATCGGTGAGAAACAACAGTAAGACCTTTGAAATGTGTGGGGCTAAAGCTCTGTAAAGCTGACCTGGAATTGTGATCTAGCACTACACACAGAGCCACTGAAATGGAGCTAGAATGACCAAGCACAGCAGCTGCTTCTTTTATGAAGAGGTTTCCTGCTAACTGGAGTCATGGTTTGGGTGAAGATTTGCCTGCTCAGCACAGCTCCAATCATGCTGCATGCTCTACATGTGACAGAGATGGGATTTGGCTGAAGATTTTTTTTTTTTGTCATACTGACTGTCATATTTGTTGCATAGTAGGCTGAACAAAGATCTCTGCTGTTTAAGAATTTAATATTGTGCCTTGATTCCTCCACACCTTAAGATTCTGTAGATATGCTATAGCTTTCCCTTGTTTCTTTATCTAGCATTTCAGTCCTTCCAAAAAGGCATTAAAACAAAATGAAGCATAAAGACTTCATTAATTCAAATTTACCACTAACCCCCCCAAAACACTCAGAAAGATGCAGCTTATGTCCCATCTCATGCATTTTTGCAGTTCTGCCAGTTTATGTGACAGAAAATACTAGTCCATTCTGGTTAGTGTGTGTCTTTTTTGCCCTAAGACCTGGGGTTTTTTGCAGCTGTGCATTAAAGTGGATTTTCTCTGAGGCATAATAAAAATATCACAGTAAAGACATACATCATCTTTTCAACGCCATGTTATGTGATGACATTTTTCATGGTACACTCAGTTTGCTTTTGTCCAAAGCAATTGAAAGTGTGAATGTGCACTGACCTGCTCCAAAGCAATCCTATTAGCCACCAAAAACACAGATCACATACATCAATTTGAGTCTGTGCAGCACAGCATTTATTATTTCTGCAATAAATTGTAGGAGAAAATAAAGTGTTACTTCATTCATGTCTAGCTGCCCTATTACCGCGGTATTACTTAACAGAAGTAAAAATAGGGATATATATGCAAAGGGCTTTTCTTCATCTGGCCCTGATGTCTGTATTACCACCCACATTCTGGTTTCTCATCTTACTTGACTCAAACTCTCTATAGCCTTTACAAGTGGAGTATGCTGACTTCTTCCTACTGCTTCCAGGCTCAGACTAGCTCCTGTTTCACTGCTTCCATTTCAATGTGATAAAGGGAGATACTGCTTCAGGAAATTGATGCATGTTTGCAGATATTTGGCTATCTACTTTTCTACAAAGAAAGGGACCAACTGATGCCGTGTCTTCATTGTATACCAGAATTTGGGAACCTGAAACTAATTAGAGCCATGGCTGTAATAAAGGATTTTCTGAGAAGTGCTCCCTGTAACGCAAAGGTGAACCTTACAGCAAAGCTTAGGATTATTATTACACTAGAAATATTAGAGTGACAGCAGATCTTCACACAGCATGGAAAGAATCATGATAATTACTGGCCTCTATCCAAGGACAATCATGAAGAATTTGGGGAATTAGCACTCTCTTCAAGGAAAAAGTCACTAGCTGCCCTGGAATGATGTGGATTTTACATAGAGTTCTTTTGTCACTGAGATTACACAAGCTCACTGGTCTTGCCTTTGCAAAAATATTAAAAGATTTTAAATGGGCTTTATTCTACAGAGACAGAGTCCCAAATGCTGTTACACAAATAAAGTGATGAATGGGATGCCTATATATCATTTATTTCCTCTTGGAATTGGTGACCTTCTATCAGTCAGTAGTCTCCTTCACAGTCCCTCACTTGTGAATTATAAGTTAATCAAGAGTACAATGGAAACAATGCATCCATGGCCTGCTTGCTGCATTCATTTCTCTCCTCAGGGTGGATTACAGATGTTAAAGTTGTAATGAGCTTTCTTTTAGTCCTGTTTTGACCTCAATTCTGACTTTGCCAGAAAAAATTTCTCATGTGAGTTCATGCAAGATGTATTTGGAAAATACACTGGGATCTGGAAATGAGGGTTGTGAAGCTGGAGTAGTCTAAAAAAGAATATCTCCTTAACTGCTCTGTTTTAGGGTAGTGGGTTACATGGAAAATAATTTAAACCGAGAATGCTATTTCACATTTATCAGTGCAGAGGAATGAGTATTTTAGCATATTGCTCCATTTTACAGAGCCTGAGTGGCATCTGGGGAACTCCCCATTAAAAAGGATGCAATACCTCCACTGGAAGTATTTATTTGCAAAACATAGAGATGCACAATAGCAGTGAATGGAATACCAGGAAAAAATTATTCTCTTACAGTTGATAATACTAGTGGTAACAATGAAGGAACTATTCTCATTAAAAAGAAGAGTTCATCTGAAAGGTAAAGAGAGGTGGTAATTAATTTCCTTTAATAGTCACACTGGGATCTCCTGTAGTGTGCAGTCTGATGTTAATAATATATTTTCCCCCCTATAATTAATGTTCATGTTCTGTTCCTGGGGGACTCTTCTCCACTACCCTCAGCGTTGTCATTACTTAAGCATGCACAAGCAACCTTAGCACTTTGGTGGCTGCAATAGCTAATTTAAGCACTGCATCCCTTGCCTGTATCTTCTCTCCTGTCATGCGGGTGGCAAATGCCATCACTAGAACATGCAACCTCAGGAGAGCTGGGAAATTATGAGGTATTTTGTCCCATTGTGGAGGAATGAGCAGTTTTAAAGAAAACAGTAAGACAATAGAGAGGGAAAGAGCAAGGCCTCTTTGCCTGCCCTGCTTTCTGAAGCTTGTGATTCACAGGTGCAGATGTTGCCCCTACTTGCCAGCACATGGCTGGGGCACAGCAGGGTGAGCAAGGAAGCCCTTGGATTTCAGAGCAGCTTGTGGCTCTCACGCCAGCCACCGAGGGCATGGGAAGAGAATGAAGCCAGGGCAGAAGCAGCATGGCCTGGGTTTCTTCTGGATGTCAGTCTCTAGTGTAAATGAAAGCTGTACTGTGCACCAGAGACCAAGCAACATTTGACTTACTCTAAGATCCTCTGATTAAGCCAAGTTCGATGCTCCTTAGCTACAAATGCAGACATGACTCTTCTCAGAAAGTAACAAATCTGAGAGATACTTGTGCTTAACAGAAAGTGCAGGAGAGTAAAAAGCTCAAGAAGGAATAGGAGACTATGTGTTTTAACATTCTACCACTTCCACCTCCCCCAGATTTTATACTTGTTTAATTTAGGGTTCCTGCAGGATAAAAGTGCCCCAGAAACAATTATTTTCTCTTTGCATTGTTTCTGTAGGATAGCAGCGATACACACCTAGGAGAACGCAGTACTGCATTAAGCTAACTCAAGTCACACAAATGCAAATATCTTCTGTTTGGCTTTGGTCTGTTGTCTTGAGCAATTGGGCAAAAGTTTCCACACCAAAATGTTTCTGAAAGTGCTATATTTCCCTCTTCTCCACCGCGGCTGCCAGCACTGCCCAGTACAAACGAGCACTCCCACACCAGCATGTCCAGCCTTACTGGCACCATCCAGCTCTTCTCATGCACCCAACCAGGCTGGCCTTTGCTCCAATATAGAACTTTCCCTTTGGCATTTACTCATTTCCTAAAATGAGGACAGTTACATCACAGCATATGACACACCTATGACAGCACCTTTTAGGGCTGAAAAATGAGCTTGGACAACTGGTGGTCTGCCTCTTTGTTTAAATGTATGCTCTTGGAATTGCAAAAGCTTTTCCTGGAGCACCAGAGGAAGCAAAAGAAACCCTGAGACTCACTTTCTTCATCTCCTCTCTCTGACCCTTCCTACACTCATTTTTTAGGTTCTCGGCACAAGGAAGAGTAAACGAGTGAAAGACAGAGGCAACACCATATTCACAAACTTTCCTCCCTAATTTCACACTTACTTTACACCTTCATCCTGAGTCAAGGATATCTCACTGAATTCTGCTAGAAGTGTAGTCTACCCAGAGATTTAAATAGTCTGGAAATGACTGTAAATATAAAATTTAACAGATTTTGCCTTTTTTTTCCTTTTAGGGGAACACTGAAATATCAGCAGATTCACTTTAGAACTAATTTTTATTTGCTTCTTTAAGAATAAAAACTCTATAATGCCAAATTTTGTTAGCACATATAGACTACTGCCAGATGTAAATCTAAGAAAAAGGAAAAAAATCCTGGCTTGTGAATACCACCAAAAATGCCCGATACTAAAGACAGAGATGTAATGCACACAATACACACTTACTGACATTTCTTGCTAGTTGATGTATCTGTAAAGCAGTAAAATGACTAATTAAATAACAAGAAGGATAGAAATGAAAGGCACCACTATCACAGAGCCATTAACAAGAAGGTTCTATATGACTCAGAGATGGGAAATAAGCAGACTTAAGCCTATAATGCACAAAGCCATAAAGAACAAACCCATATTCCTAGTTTTTGGAAAATAAACATCCATATGCATAACATAGCTAACACAGTTTAGCGACTTCATAGTAGCTTAACTGGAAATATTTCATTGTATGGAAAGTACTTGGAAGGGTAACATTTCAGCACATCAACACTGCATTTTCTTGCTTATTCTGACAAAAGATATTTTTCAAATACATTCAATTCAAGTTTTTTCCAAGTTTTCCAAGCTTGCATTTCCTACTTTGCATTGGGGGTAATGGGGTGGAGGGTGTGGAGGGAAGAGCAGGAGGGAGTGGAGAGTAGAGACAAATTTTTTAATTGAAGATTTCAGTAATTGTTTCTAGATCCTCACAGGCCTTGCACATTTAAACAAAGGTGAGTGCAAAGTGTTATTTATATATAAATATAAATTAAGGTAAAGACTGCCAACAGGTGATATAGCATTCTCTGACTAAAAAATGGCATATTTTCATGGAAAAAACCAACATCAGAGACAGTATCTTTCAAAGAAATCTTTGGGACACTGTTTTTATTGAAAACTGGAATGTACCTGCTCTTTAAAGAAATAATTCAGATTTTCTGACCTTTTCAGTATAAAATAAAAACATTTGGGAAGATACTTATATATTCCAGAATTTCTTATTAGAAGTGTCTCATTTGCCCATAACTCATAAGCTACATGCAGGCAGTGTCCACTGCTGTAGGTGTTTACCAGAGTACAAACTCTGAAATTACCTGTTGTTTCTTCCCCCACACTGGGTCATCATCACCTTCAGACTCTGATCCAGGAGGTGACGTGGGTAACACGTGAACTGCCCATGTTTCTGTCAGACTGCAAGGGGTAGTAGTTCATGCCTTTCAGTCAGAAAGCTTTTGTGGGCCGTCTCCCCCAAACTGGCAGGAGACACTGAGGTGCCAACAGATCCACAATATCCAGTAAAAGAGCCAGGTAAAGCCATATAGTGGTGGCGCTTCACATCTGGTGTGACTGGAGACCTGTGGGTGCTTGATCCCAGGCTTCAAGCAAGAATATGGTCCTGCTGAGTGAAAGCAGCACTGCTGCTCTGAATACTGCTCTTAAACAAACCAAGGAAAAGAATACATTTAAATTACCACTTACACTGAGAATGCAACCTTCTCTAGAAGAAGAGATATCACAGTGCTATTTAAAATACGTCGTGGCAGCTCGGTGTGCAGCTGCACAGTGATGCTGTTCTCCCATCCACAGGGAAACTCATGTCTAGAGATGCACACACCGTCTTGTCAAAGGTTTGTTTCTAAGTAGGGAATAACTGAAGCTCTTTTTAACACCTGCAATGGATTTAATATACTAATGTGTAAACCTGTCTCAAATATCTAATCCCAAAAATGTTTTACTTTCTTTTTGGTACTCTTAAGTATAAGTTAGTCCTGCTAATTTAACTCCATCAGGCTGAAAGGCATTAAATGAAACGTCTAGAAGGAATTAATTTAAGTACTTATCAAAGACCCGTAATATCAATTTCCACTGGTAAGTAAAATGAATGTATGTGAACTGGAATCAGATACATTGATTCTACTCTATTGTGAAAACATAGCTTGGAGATAAATAGTACTATGATTATTTGCCCAGGAAAATGTGCATCATCCTAATGGAACTGATCTCATGACCTTGATTAAACTAACTGCACTCCAGCGTTCTCAAAAGCAGTGCCAAAATACCAACAATAGCATGATGTACATGTCTGGTTTTTTGAGGTGTCCGTTTTACAGGGAGGCTTTGAGAAAAGCAGTCTTTGTCCACAAGCATTTCTTGACTTGTATGTGCAATTACTGCTGTACTTCTGCGTAAAGAAAACTAGAAGATAGCTCAGGATACTGTTCAGGGTCTGTGCTTGGGCTATAGTTAAAAGGCAAAATAAAATGCACCTTGCACTGGCATTTTCAAAGGACAAGTTTGATACCATAAACAAAGATAATGTCTGCTGTTGAGTGCTTCTCAAAGCATCATTCTGCCTTAGGGGTTCATGGCTCAAAGACAGCACAGGCTGTTCCACATGGCCACTAATACAAGTTTAGGAATGGCATTGGCTGGTGTCTGGCTTTGGAAAAGCTGGAGCTGAATATTTCTGGCTGGCTCCTCCAGACTGAAAGGCTGTGATTTGATCTAGGTTGGTGTTCCTGAATTCTGGAGACTTGCGTTTGCTCAAGTCTCTTAATACTGTACCTGGAGCTGAGACTGGGGCTAAGGACTGATGGGAATGAAAAGCAGGTGCTATTGCTGGGAGGACCAAAGCTCATAAAGCTCAGAAGAGCATAAATACAGTAAAGCATGACCAGCTGTAGGGCTGAGTGGGAATAATGTGATTTAGTTTATGTTAGTCTGAGGTTTAATGGCTCGCTGTAGAACTAGAGTTTGGACCCAAAGAACTGACTTAATTACTGGATCTCAAAGGGCTTAACTTGATGATCCAGCTAAAGACAACAGCAAAACCTCACCACAGGCCTCCCCGAGCAAACGCAAGGCTATACCTTAGCCTGAGCCAACACGTCGGCTTCCTCATTGCTCACCCTTGTGCAGCATAAACTTCCAAATTCGATTTTTAGCCATGGAAGCCTTTATGCTGATACAACGAATTTTTCCAGGGCTATTATTAGCTTACTGAAATGAAACTGCTGTTGATAAGAAATAGCTTAGATAAAAAAAACAGGACAAAGTGGCCCGAACACAAGTATGGCTTCACGGTCTTGCCAAATACACACATTGTGCCAAGGCCTATCATGCACTGGCTGTGTCTGTATAGAAGCTAACAAGGATTGGCAGGCAGGTAGCTTGGGAATAATACCATTTAAGGCAGCAGGCCCTAAGAAACCCCCTTAAGAAACCTTAAACAGGACCATTTCTTTAGACCATGTCTCTGCTGCTGAAAAGAACAGTATCTGATTGGTGACTTGTTCCTTCTGAGTAAATGAGAAAGTGGGATCATCAATCACTGATCTGAGGAGTAAAGCAGCTTACAGCTTTCTATGCTTTGTTATATTTGTATGTGATGTGCTCATCAGCAAAGATTTTTAGGGTTCTTGCCTGTCTTCTGGCGTTGTCTCAATTTCACTAATTAGAAGAACCCTATGGCTGGAACATCACAGATACTGGGGCAAACACCTTCCTTGTCTTGGGTCCAGCACAAGTGTCCATGTTGTGGTGGGAATGAGGATGAACTATGTTAGAAAGCCTCAAGAGACCCACTGAGCTGGACTGAGCACAGGTGCCAGCAGAGCAAATGGCTTGTGCAGCTTATCCAGAGTAGATACAGGCTGCTAAAACATACCAAGGATAAGGGTTAGTGTTAGAGCTAGGTTGAAAGGATGGGGTAGTGGAAGCACTGGCTTCAGGAGTGTTAACAACATTGACCCTGCAAGTTCACTCAGCTGGTATTGGGGCTGAAAAAGGCAGTTATTTGTACTGTGAGGAAGGGCACATGAGCTCCTTTTGATGTGCAAGTTAGGTTTAAAGATGAGACTGATAGAAGTCTCATATCTGACTGGATATCTAGGGCTGGGACGAGAATGAGCCAATGGCTGAGAATTCATTTTAGCTCCAAATCTGGGGTGTTTCAGTTTCTGCAGTCCCTCCAAACTCCAAATGAAAACTAATCTTCTCTAAGCTCCTTGGGGAAACCTGCTGCCATCCTACCACTCTGGGCCTTAAACAATCCAAAAATTGATTAAACTCTTCAGATCCCATTTCCCTTAACCCCAACCAAAATGAAGACAGTAAAACTCAGCAAAGCATCTGCTTCTCAGCAGATGTCCCAAACCCTTACTGCAGCCCAACAATTCCTGCTGATTGTCCCAGCAGACTCAGCAGTTTACTGCTGCCTGATTTTAACTGTAATCACCATCCTAAGCCTTATTGTATCTTTAATTACCACCTGAGACTTCTAACAGTTAAAAAAAGTAAATTCAAGATGTTTGACTCCTGCCTTGTCTGCCTCTCCCTCTATAGATACCAGATACAGATCCATCAGCAAACTAAACTGCCCATCCCCAAAGCCCCACTTAATGTGTACCCCCAGGCTTGCTTACATGTCCTACATCAAGCCTCATGGGGCCAAAATTCAGCTTAGAGCTTTTGGTCCTATCAGTGCTCACTTCACATTGGTCTTCTGGTCAGTCTTGTGCAATCCATTAATATTTCTCCTTGTTCAGTATTTCCACAGCTAAAACTTAACAGTATCTCTTTCACAAACATTGCGTAAAAGTTGCCCAGTGCCTCCTCCTTTCCTCTACAGCTGGGCTTCAAACTCAGGTTTTCCTCTCATCATCAAGTATTGAACTAATCCCAGTGAACTCTTGTAGCAATAGATTGAATTCTCCTGCTCTTGTGATTGCTAGCAATAACCCAAATGTTCATCTAAGTTTTAATTTTCTCTACCCCAAAGCCAAACAATAAGATGGCCTACGTGGAGTAAAGGCCTGAGAGTAGCTTTGAGCATAGTATTCCTTATTGACTTTGGCCCATCTCACCATCAGCATTTGGGCCCAGGGGGTTATGTTCACTGATGGGTGCTGTCAGAGATGCACGATGAGGGTATTACAGTCTCTGCTGGGTGGGGACCATTTAGCACACCCATCAGGTGTTCCATGCCAGGATTAAGAAGAGCTCCATTTACTTCTATGTCCTGAAAGTTCCTCTGCTCCAGAATGATATACTGTGGTCTGGTTATGGCTATGCTTATTAGAATATTAAAGAGTTTTTCAACATTTTTACACAGAACCTTTCTGTTACTTCTCTACAACAATATCAAGCAAATGTTTTTTGACAGTTTTTGACTCATCAAAGAATTCCTTTGAAAAAGGCCTGGCTCATATCCTTTATGGTGAGGTGACTGCCTGACTGCACTGCTATAAAGCAGTACTGCTCAGCTTAAGGAGGCTCCTGTGAAGGGAGCTTCACTGTCTTTCCTACACTTACATCCCCCCACTCCTCCCCAACCTCCCTAATGATAAATTAGGCATTCCAACCAAAGTCTGAGGGTCTGAATAGTCACCTTCGTACCTTTCTTGAGCTTTGTCTCCACATTAACAAGTATTCTAGAAGTGGGCTGAGTGCTTTCCGAAGTGGAGGTATTGAACAGCACAAAGGCAATCTTCCTGCCTTAGAGCCATGCAGGAATTCCCTGGCCATGCTGTTGGACACTAAGAGCATCCTGTCCACAGGTCCGTGAAACATTCTCTGTTTTAATTGTTGCATTGCACACTTGAGTGAAAATTTTGGTTCTGAACAAGCTGTATTTCTCTGGCATGTTCCTAGGAAAGTAGATTCTCAGTTTGCTGCCAGGTAGAAATGAATAGTTGAGATTTTTAAGAGCACCAAGTGGCCTATTAGCAAGTGTAAACGCATCCAAAAATGAAAGAAGACTGTATTTCTGCTTCTGATTCACTGTTCTGTGCCAAATAACACTTTCTCAGTCACCTTTTCTTCCTCAAAGTGAACAGGTTGTGACAGATTGAAGCCTTCTCCCCTGCTATGTCAGGAGCCTTTATGTGACAATTACAACATCATTTTTGTTTTATGATCAGCTGAAGTCAGTTCAAAACAGCACGTCACCTCACACATGAAATAGCATTACTTTATGTGATGGGTGCTGGAATTTGGCAGGAGCATTTCCTCATTTGCAGTTTGCTTTTTTCTGTCTCAACTCAATGCAGAGTAACTTCAGTTTTGAAGTCAGTCAGGCTTATGTGGAGGAGTGACTCATCTAGGGCAAGCAGAGTAGCCAGCTCCTGCTTGCTCTGAAATGTTAAGGAGTGGAGGAGGAGAAAAATTGCAAATTCATGATTGGGAAGACCTCAGACCTTTCAGATAAAACCTGTGATACTTATTGGCGGCCCTGTGAGCAGCAAGATCAGTGCTCAGCGGGCAGTCTCTTTATCCCCTCACTTTTCAGGGTGTTTGCCTTTCTCTCTTGCTGCACCCAGCACACATGCCACAGGCAAGGCTGGCCTCAAAGTTCAAAGAGGAGCCAGCTGGCTGCATATGAGTGCTCAGATCAGTGGATCCTACTGATGTAATCAACACACCACGTCTTCTGGCTTTTTTATTCTGTACGTCTCTAGAATAGCAATTAGCCAAGAGCAGCTCTAAATGCTGCAGTGTTCAGAGTGATTCTGGCTTTCCCTGACAATTGCTTTTTCACACCATCTATCAGACCTATGAAAGTAATACAGCATTTCCCATCAATAAACCCTCTCACTTGTGATTTCTCTTTTTGTGGCCAGAGGACACAAAGTCTGCAGTCATGGCACAAAAATCTCTCCAGAACAACCACTACTCTAATACTGCATCTGCCGAAACTGCTATCACCATGAATTGAAGACATTTGGTCCAAAGACCATCCACCCTTCCCAATTTCTGACCAGTTCCTCCTTCTCTTCTTTCCTGGTCGCCAAGTTTTTCTTTTTAAAATGTTTATTTTTTAAAACCAAAACCAACTCACTTCAGATGTGAGACACTTAATCCTCCACTGCATTCAGATTCAAAAGGAAGTGTTTGCAGAAAATAAAAGAAGTTTTTTGAGTGGTGAAACTGTCAGAAAGCTCTTGAGTAGATTCTCTGGTGTCTGCAGGGACGGCCATCTATTGTCATAAAAGGTGAAGAAATCCAGCAATTTCAAGATCTTTATCTTTCTCTCAAATTTGACAAATAGGCCAGCCAGTGCAAAAGACACACAAACACATCTGCACACAAACACACATACACACATGCAGACAACATGACCAAATGCTCCTTATTTCCCCAATAAAATCGTTTCTATGTCAATACCCAAACCATGCAGGTTGCAAGGACCGAATCCTGTAAGGAGTTACAAAGCAATAAGGGAGAGGTAGCAAAATGTACATGGACAACCATCTCTAAATAGCAGATTGAGGGAGGTGATTCTGTCCTTCTACTCCCCTCTGGCGACACCTCACCAAAGGGGAGTACTCCATCCAGGCCTGGGGCTCCCAACATAAGATGGATGAAGACTTGTTGGAGTGAGTCCAGATGATCATAGGGCTGGATCATTCCAAACCTCTCCTATGAAGACAGCCTGACTGAGTTGGGATTGTTCAGCTTGGAAAAAAGAAGGCTCCAGGGAGACTATAGCTTTCTAGTACCTGAAGGGGGCTGACAGGAGAGCTGCATGAGACTTTTCACACAGGCATGGAGTGATGAGATGAGCAGGAATGGCTTTAAACTGAAAGAGGGTTGGTTTGGTCTACATGTTCAAAAGAAATTCTTTGCTGTGAGGGTGGCGAGACACTGGAACAGGTTACCCAGAGAAGTTGTGGATGTCCCATCCCCTGGCAATGTTCAAGGCCAGGAGAATGGGGCTTTGAGCAACCTGGTCTAGAGGAAGGTGTCCCTGCTTCTGGCATGCATTTGAAACTAGGTGATCCTGAAGGTCCCTTCCAACTGAAACTATTCCATGATTCTATGATCTGAAGGAAAAGAAAGAAATCTTTGTCTTTTTTTTTTCTTTAAAAAAAGCCCAACTTTAATTTGTTTATATAATAACCCTTTATTTCACTATGCTATCAGACATGTGGCCTGGCATTGTCCTCTGCTTGAATGGCCCTATCAGACATAGGGAGAAAGATAATGTATTAAACACTCGAGAGCAGAAGTGCAAAATCACAAGGTGGAGATGAGGGGTTACGAGTCTCTGAAATCACTTTGAGCTCATTCTTAAAAAATTATCACTTTGTCAGACTGAGTGTGTCCCTTTGACTTCAGTATTTCTTGTGTTTTAAAAACCTAACCAAAGAGCATTAGCATTCTACTGCTGTATATTTACAGTATACAGTACAAATGAGAACAGTGAGTGCCTCTCAGATATAATGGTCTTTCCTTTAGATGCTTGATATTCTATACTGCTAAGTGCTGCCTGAAGACTAATGAAAACTATAAGGTTGATTTACAGTCTATTTGGAGGCGAAAAACTGCATTTAATACTATAATTTCCTTGTCCTATTTTCATTTGTTTTTTCATATCCAGGCTGAAGTCCAGGAAAGATGCAAGTTTTGCAGATATGTTTATCGATCTTTGCACTGTGATTTAGTAAAGTGCATCATCTGGTTCTTCTACATCTTAAAAACCCAGTGAAGGAAGATGCTGAGCCCATGTTCTAAAATAAGTACCTGTTTTAAACATGGTATTAAATTGTAGTTTCTACATTTTCTAGATTTTTCCATTTCCTTTCCTGGAGTTTTAATTCCTCTGGGGCATATCATAAAGTCCTTATTCAGACAAAACTACTTTTCTATTTACATTGTTTGGGTTGAAAACTGCATGAGGCAGTTAATATCTGCAATACAAGTACTTTCTTATCAGTTAGGTCAGCAAAATTAAATTGTTTTTTGACATACTAAGTATTGAATAAAATAATATTAAGGTCACTGGTCCTTTTCTGGCAAGGATTTTCTTAAAAATCCAGCAATGACTGCAGATTAGTAGTCACAGTATTTATACAGATTTTATGAATGATGGCTCACATGCACTCCATTTTTTGTACTGCTTATGTTTATAAAAACAATGAAAGCTGCCTCAGTCCTGCAAGGAGGTATCCACATTCTCATAAATTCTGTTCAGACAGTCAAGCTCTTTGGAAGTGAAATTTTAATTTATTATTTTCATTTTTGCATTTTTTCCTTTGAATTTCCCCTTGTGTTTGCCTTTCCCTCTATATTTATGCCTTTATCTCAGGGTTTTGGGCAATGGGCTTTGGGCCTACTCTAGTGTCCATGAAGTAAGCTAGGAGAGTGCTCAGCATTTGATCACCACCATGCCATGTGACATCTCACATCTTTTATTGTAATTGGTATTTCAATAGTCTCGTCAATACTGATGAAATTTATAACGTGCCAGGAGGGCACTCTCAGATTAAGCTGTTTTCTTGTGTATTAAAGGGCTGTCATGGAACATTAACCGTGAGACACCAACGAAATGGACTGAGACTTTAACACAAGTTTAATGACCTGGAGCTGGAATTCAGTACCCTTTCTCCTAGCAGAGTTACTTTACTACCCTACAAGTAGTTTCAGTTCATTCATGGGACTACTTGTAAGATGCACTCACTGTGATTAAGGAGGTCAGAATCTGTCCCTGTTGACAAAAGACTACTTTGACACTTCAGATTTCCTTTGTGCCGCTTTTGCTTCGACTAGTGAGCACTTCATCAGGTGAGTCATCCCCTTTCACTGGGACTAAAGCTTGCACAGCTTGATCTATTTGGATTTATGGGCATACCCCATTAGGCTACACCACTGAAGTGAAGGACACTGCTTTGGAATAATGAGGTATTCACTGTGAGCAAGTAATGTTAGACTGGGGCTAGGAACACACTGTGAGCATGTTGGCAAAGGAGATGATTCCTCTGAAGTGATCCGAGCTGGATAAATTCCGCAGGACTAATAACCCAGAGGGGAAGACTTGTTTCATAAATGCATAAGGGACTGTGGCTTTAAATTCCTGTCTTACAGATGGCCCTAAGCACAGCCCTCACTAAGGCACTGAAGCAGCAGAAGAAGGTAGGATTTCAAGCTTCCCTTCTATCCTGCACTTCCCTGAGGACATGCATTTTGCCTGCTTGGTGAGCAAGCAGTTCAGGCTCTGCATCTTGAATGCTCAAAGCCATGAAGAGTGGGCCAGCCAAGTTGGCTTATGGCCACCAAACAGACGTGGCTGATCGTTCTGCTTCTCCGGCACAGCTTATCTTTGCTGCTGGTCCATGTTCCTTCTGTGAGCTAGCTAAATTCTGTAATTTGGCAAAAAACCACAGCCATCCTTTCTTTCTTTTATTTTCTGATAGAGAAAGCTGACAGGACAGCTAAGGCAACTGGCAGAATTGCACAGCAAGGAGCAGGGAAAAGGGGAGGAAAATCTGGCATTTGTAAATGGGACTGGTCCTCTATCACCAAAGTGCACTTGTGGTTGCAGAGTGGACTTAAATAAATTATAGTCTGTTGTGAAACCCCATCTTTCAGGTGTCAGTAGACTTCACTGTGAATCCTCTCAGTTGATCATAGCACCTTCCCTGCATGGCCTCGCAGGGAGGCCAAATTTGGGATTGTTTAGGCTCAAGAAGAGGAAGCTCAGGGGGAACCTCATTGCTCTCCACAGCTGCCTGAAAGGAGATGTAGTGAGGTGTGGGCCGGTCTCTTCTGCTGTGCCTTCAGTGAGAGGACCAGAGGAAATGGTCTTAAGCTGAGACAGGGGAGATTCAGATTAGACATTAAAATAAAAATTCACTGTTTGTGTTGTCAGACATCGGAACTGGTTGCCCAGGGAGGTGGTGGAGTCACCATCCCTGGAGGTGTCTAAGAGGTGTGTGGATCTGGCACCATGATGTGAGTTAGTGGTTTAGGGGTTACAGTGATAGTCCCAGGTGAGCAGTTGGACTGGATGATCTTGTAGGTCTCTTCTAACCTTGATGATTTGATGATTCAATTGGGGCAATTTGTGTCAATTTTGCCACGAAAACTAGAAATTGAATTGTGGAAGAAGACTATCACCTTCCTCAGGCAACAATGACAGCATTATTCTGAGTACTAACAGTGTCAGAACAACTATGCAAGATTAAACACTATTAAATTGAAATAGTTTGATTTTAAATTAAAAGTCAGCATATCTTTCTGGGAAGGTTCCCATTTTTTAAAAAGAAAGGAAAACTCAGGGAATTAGAGTCCAGTCAGCCTCACTATGCTAAGGCACATGGAAAATAAGGAGGTGACTGTTGACAGCCAGCATGGTTTCACTAAATGCAAACTGTGCCTGATAAATTTGGTTGCCTTCCACAAGAGTGTTACAGCAGTGGTGGATGAGGGAAAAGCAACTGACATCACCTAGCTGTGCTCGTGCAAAGCATTTGACACTGTCTGGCACAGTATCCCTGCACTGGACAGACATGGATTTGATGGATCAATCACTCAGTGGTAAGGAAGTGGCTAAATGGTTGCACTCAAAGAGTTGTGGTGAACAGCCTGATGACCAAGTGGACAAGTAGCATTCCTTGGGGGTCAGTACTGGGACCTGTGCTGTTCAACATTTTTGCTGGTGACATGGGCAGTGGCACTCGGTGCACCCTCAGTGAGTCTGCCAACAGTGCTAAGATGTGTGGTGCAGTTAAACATTGGAGGGAAGGGATACCATCCACAGGCACCTGGATAGGTTTGAGAGATGGGTCTGTGTGAGCCTCATGGAGTTCAACAAGGCCATGTACAAGGTCCTGCACCAGGGCAATCTCAAACACAAATACAGGCTGGGCAGAGAATGGATTAAGAGCAGCTCTGAGGAGAAGGACTTGTGTGCTTACTGGCCTGAAAGCCAACCATATCCTAGGTTGCACTAAAAGAAGTGTGACTAGCAGGTCAAAGGAGGTAATTATGTCCCTCTACTGTGCTCTGGAATATTGACCTCAGCTCTGGAACCCCCAAGGGTTATAAAGGACAAGGACCTGCTGAAGTGAGTCCGGAGGAAAAAAAAAAAATAAAATAAAATAATCAATCTTATTTCTTGCTAAGTCTTCCTTTCATCTCACACTATGAAACACAGCAATGCTGGAGTTTTTCCCTCAGACTTTGATCACTGTATTATGACAAGAATGTCTTTATTGCAGCCATTATAGATAGATTTCAGATGGTAACTGGATCACTCAGAAGTCCATGGGTGAGCTTTCAGTCTCCAAATACCAACATAAATGAAAGAATTACACTCTCCTGAAGAGCCATCTAACAATTGAAAGCTTACGTGCTTTCAGTTCTTTCAGCCAAGTTCACTGCCTTCCATCAGTTTAAATCTACTGACTATTTTAATTATATGGAAAACCAGGTCAAACTTTTATTCACCACTTTGCTTTGCTTTTTGCTGACTGAAACCTGCAATCTGGCAAATTAATGCATCAGTCTGACAGGATGTGACGTATGGACATCACAATGGTTTTTATTCTTACTGTTTACATTATTCTACTTTTCAGAGTTTTCCAACCTTGCAGAGCAGAAGACAAATGTGTAAAACTTTGTTCTTAAAGAGCTCAAAACTAATGGATGCTATTTTGCATACATATAGGCTTGAGTGTAAAAATATATGATAGAAACAAGTCCCATTACTCTCCTGAAGACATTGATGCATGAGGGTAATCAAGTGACTTTAATAATAAAAAATAACTTCAAACTTAAGCACAGGTTTTAATACTTTGTTGAATCAAAGGTATAATACAAAACAGCACATGCAACCCTAGCTCAGCAAGCAAGATTATGCAAAATTCTTAAAGTTTCCTTAGCTTAAGGAGTATCCAAACAGACAATGGAACTCCTTCTACACAAGGTTTTGTACACAGAGTAAATGATAAACATACATTAAAAGTTTCATTAATGCCTGTCAATCTGCTTCTAAAAGATGTAATTAGAAGATCAAAAACTAATTAGGAAGTCTGTTTGATCTCAACACTTTGGTTACATACTGACAATCTTGAAATAATTTGTATCAGAAAACGTTTATATAATTCTGAACTTGAACAACTGATATTTTCTAAGATACAAAAATGGTGCACAGTTCTTTAAAATTAAAATTATATCACCACGGTAGTAATAAAAATTAGAATCATTAGTAAGAAAAAAATCTTTATTAATCTATTTTAACCAGATAAAATGTATAATTTAAAATCACAAGAAGATGATTTAACCATACCAATCCCAGTATTTTCTAGCAGCAGGAACACCTGAAAACAAACAAGAAAGTTTGCAGGAAATATGGGTTTTATATAGGGCTAGCTTCATTGGAGCTCTCTCAGCTTTTGCCTTTTCTAGGGAGCGGTCTGGGGACAGTGCCTGCCAGGAAGCCTTGCCTGGTTCTTCCAGTTTCAAGAATCTTTCTTGGTTATACAGAACATTTCCATGATTAAACCACTTGGGTTGAAATTCTGCAGTCTGGTGTCTGCCTGGGAATTTTAATTATTCCTATTTTCAGCCAGAAGACTTAAGAAGTAGAGATTATATATTCATGAGAAAAGTTAGTCTTTGCTTTGCAGGTGTGTGTGCTCTTTGCAACAAGGACATCCTCAGTTAAAACTCTGCCTGGATTTGCCAACGTTTAAGAAAATTGAAGCTTTTTCCCAACTACATGGAGATTAATGTGGTTATTTGAGTATTGGTTTGGGCCAGACTAAGCCAGCATTGCTGGCATAAAAGTGGTCACATCCTTCCCCTGCCCATCCCAACTTATGCCAGTAGTTGTGAAGTGACTTGGTGAACTGACTGTGAACTGCCAGTGAAGCTGACTTAGTGACCAGCAATAACAAAACAAAAAAATTATTTGATTATAGTGTGATTATGAAACGATTTAATACTGTGTAATAATTAATATACAGGAAGGAAGTAAATCAAAATTACAAAGGCAGACTTAATTATACTACTTCCTAATTTTTGAGTGCTCAACTTTGCACCTGTAGCAGTTAGCATTCAAGGCAGTTTCTGTGACTGTGTGACTTTGCTAGGTCTTTAAAAATATGGAACGCCTCACTATTTGGCATTGTTGTGACATTTCCAAAATATCAGCAGCCTTCTACTCACTTCAGCCAACAAGCTGTGACAGCTGGAGTGGTCACAGGGTCCTGCTGTAGCTAGGGAAAATGGGCTGCAGTAAGAGGTAGGGATAAGATGCTCTCCTGCTGGACTTTGAGGCAGCAGAGGAGCACCAAGTTTGCTGTCACTGGGGATGCCCTCTCAGATGCCCACATGGGCCCGCTGTTCCTGCCTGTCCTCCCTGGCTGTCAGCTTGATGCCTCCTTCTGTACCTCAGACTCCTCCTCACTCCAGTAACACACTGCAGGATGAGTACGTGCTCATCTCCACTTCTGGCTGTCCAAGTCCCAGGTACTTCCTAAGAAATTTTGAGCATCACCTCCCACTTTCCAACCCCACTTTCAGACTCTTCTCAGCCCAAAGACCCTTCTCTAAACTCCTTCTCCCCTGTTGCCACCCGATCTCCCTCTTCCAGGCTCAGGTCCATGCTTGCTCCCTTCATGACACCCTCTTTTTCCAGCCGTTCACACCACGCCCTCCTTAACCAAGCTTGTTCTGAGGGCTTCTTTTCCATCTCTTCTTTTTCCTCACTGCCATGGATTACAGCTGAAATTTCCTTGTCTCCCTTGCTCCATGTCCCTTCTCCTACTGGTCACAGTTTTCAACTTCATCCATGCTCACTGCTCTCACTCCTGCTGGTCCATTTTTCACCCCAGCGTGCCATGTCCTTGCCTGACCTGTACAACTTCCTTGAGTCAGTCACAGCATTGCCTCCATTTCTTCACTCAGCTGCCCTCAAGCCCCACTCCTCCTCTCATCCAGAAATGGAAAAAGTTCAGCAGTTACTTCAAAGTGGCTTAAACCCGCATTAGTTCCAAAGGAGATCCTTTGTCTTCCTCCCACCTCTACAACTTGTGTGGCTGCACAGTGACCCCGCTTAGGAAAATTCAACAGCTGACAACTAACCCATCCACATAAAGAAAAAGGTAAATTTCAGCAAGACCAGCTTTCTGCTCTGGCACACTGGTGTCCAGAGCTGGGAGTCAGGCAGGACCATCCTTTTCAGTAGCACCAGAGACATACATAGATGTGGTGGTTTGACTCTGGCTGGATTGCCAGGTGCCCACCAAGCTGCTCTATTGCTCCCCTCCTCAGCTAGATAGCAGACAGAAAATGTAATGAAAGGTTCATGAGTTAAAGATGGGGAGAGAGACTGGAGATCACATGTGAGTTATTTGCACAGGCAAAACAGATTCAACTTGGGGAAATTAACTGAATTTATTACTAATGAAATCAGAGTAAGATAATGACAAGTAAAACAAATCTTAACACCTTCCTGCCACTCCTTCCTCCTTCCCAGGCTTAACTTTATTTCTGATTCTCTACCTCCTACCCACCAGTGGCAAGGGGAGACAGGGAATGGGGGCTGCAGTCAGTTCATCACATGTTGTTCCTGCCACTGCTTCCTCCTCAGGGAAAGGAGTCCCTCCCCTGCTTCAGTGTGGGGTCCCTCCCACCAGAGACAGTTCGTGGAGGACTCCAACAGGAGTCCTCCCCATGGGCTACAGTTCTTCACTAACCACTCCAGCGTGAGTCCCTTTTCCACAGGGTGCAGTCCTTCAGGAACAGCCTTCTCCAGTGTGAGTCCCCCACAGAGTCACAAGTCCTGCCAGCAAACCTGCTCCTCTCTCCGTGGGTCCACAGGTCCTGCCAGCAAATCTGCTCCTGTGCGGGCTCCCCATGCGGTGACAGCCTCTTTTGGGCATCCACCTGCTGTGACACGGGGTTCTCCAGAGGCTACAGGTGGATCTCTGCTCCCTGTGGACCTCCAAGGACTGCAGGGGCACAGCTGCCTCACCATGGTCTTCAGCACAGCCTGCAGGGGCATCTCAGCTCCTGGAGCACCTTCTCCCTCTCCTTCTTCACTGCCCTTGGTGTCTGCAGAGCTGTTTCTCTCATTTGTTTTCACTCCTCTCTTCTCTGGCCACAATTAGTCCTACCCATAACTGGATTTTTCCTTCTCACATATGTTATCCCAAAATCATTAACACCACTGCTGTCTGGCTTGGCCTTGACCAGCAGCAGTTCTGTCTTCGAACCACTTGGCATTGGCTCTGTCAGACATCAGGGAAGCTTCCAGCACTTTCTCAGAAAATACACACCTACAGCCTCCCTTCCCCACAACCTTTCCATGCAAATTCAATGAAATGGATTAAAGCAGTCATGCAATTACGACTTTAGACAAAATGCATAAGATTTGAGGAAGCAACGGCAAATGAGTCTTAAATGGAAAAACACACTATATGGGCAGTGCTTGCCTCAGTTCATGCCAGAAACATCTTATGGCTCCCAGTTACTGCTTTGTTCTTTAAGACAATTGTTTGCAAGAGGTGTCATGCTTTGGCAGGGTGAGAGGAGACTCACATCAAATAAATTTCTCCAAAAGAAACCTGCTTACTAGCTAGGAAACAAGACTAGGAAGAAACATATGAAACATTAACTCCAGAATAAAATGCAAGAATGAGACACTTCCTACATTATAATCCCCAAAAAACATGCGACTTCCACTGTAGTCACGCTTCTGGTCAAAGTGCAAGAAGAAATGCAACAATTAAGGCTATTCATCAGTTGAGGTTCTGGAACCCATTATCCATACTCTATTCAAGTGTAGTCTGTATTTCAAATTTCAGGGGACACTGTCAGTGAGGAAAGTGAAAGAACTTTCAATGAACTTTATATTGGAAACATCTTTCTGCCAACTCTACTACACTCCTTTGAAACAAATTTTTTTCTGGGATAGCTCATTCTGCTCGGGGAAAGAGTTTAATTTTGCCAGTGAAGTACCTGTGCACAGCACACATCTGTTAGAGAAAGTTACCACTGTGCTTTTACACGGGCTAGTGTCAGCAAAGACCTTTAACAGCAGACAAGATCTAGCTCACCAAAATAACCTTTCTGCAGAACCATTTCTGAGCTCTCTCTGCAGTGCCTTTCTCTCTCCTTTTCTGTGTTGCAAAACAGTAATCTAGATTCATAATTCAGATCCTCAAAAAAAGTGAAAAAGGTTACATCAGTGCCTGAGTCAGTTTAAGTTTTGCACACTGTGAACAAACATTTTTCATGAATGAAGTAGCTAGAAAGAGCCAAAAGGTTTGGGTATGTGTTCACTGCTGACAAATATTTCCAAAAGTATTCTGCAAAAGAACACTGTCCTCTTCTTGGGGTGCCAGATGAGTGAATCTTAAAATTGACAAACATGAGGCTGCAGAGCAACCAAAAAATTCTAATTATAAACCTACTTCACATCATCCAAGCTGTATGCAGAGTAATTCAAAATAAGGAGAAACAGAGGAACGAATGGGTAGACGAAAGCAGAAAGTTCAGGCCTGCTCCTCTTCTTGAGACCATACACAGACAAAAAGCAGCCTCCCAGAAGAATAAGGCCCCTTTGTAGCATGCCGATTTTCAGACAGTACATCTTACTTCACAGCTGCTGTGCTACCGCGATGACTGCTCCCTTTCCATCCAACCCATCGTCGCTGCTCTATACATGAGTCAGACTGGAGACCTATTCAGCCCCTAAATATGTACTTAAGTCTTTCTATATTCAGGAAAGAAACTCAGATGAAATTCTGAGTAATGAAAAGCATATGCTTAAGTGTTTACCTGAATAAAGCTGCTCTGCTGAATTTGTGCTGAAATGTCAAGCTCAGGTCAGGCAAACTCAGGATCTTCCACAGCACTCCTGTTTGCAGAGCCTCTGCCATGAAAAGCACTGTGTCCCAAAGGGGGAAAAAGTTTTTCCTGGAGAGCAGCCCAGAACGAAAGGAGCCATCAGATCAAAGATAAGTCTTACCTCCCCCGCTACACCTCTCACTTCCCCAAACAGCAGATCAAGGCAGAGGAGGACTACAAAAAAGGAAAGAAATAGATTCTTTTTCCAGCAGAAAAATGAGACTCTCCCCCAGCTCCCTTGGTTTCTCCAAGCAATGCAGGTAGGAGCAGGCTGTTGCTTGCCTGGAAGCTCATAGACCACAAGACGTGAAGTCATGGAGTGCCAGTGTCAAGTTATTTATTGGCATCTTCCGCCCCCAAGCCACTTCACAGCTTGGCAGTATGCAAGAGGGTGTTCAAACTGACCACAGCAGGCTGACCTTTCTGCTTCCACAGACAGAATGGTCTCCAGCCTCCACGATTCAAGAAGCCATGGATACGTTTGTTGGCCATAATTCATTAGATTTGGGAGACCAAGCTGTTTAAACTCAAACTTCTTAGAGTGAAGAAAAAAATGTTGCACGTTTTACATTATCTCTTGCAAATATGAAAGCTTGCTGCAATCTTCAAACACAATATTTATGAATTGGTCTTTCAGCCAAATCCACTTTTGCATAAGGATACACAGCTGCTGGAACCCAAAAGTATGATAGTTCCCAAATATAACTTTGCCATTTTTAAAATCATTCTAGAGGGTTGAAAATAATATTTTCTTTCATTGTAAGTGAAATCTCTAGTTCTGATGTTTCAAAGACAGTCTGAAATTAGCTGGGTTTTGTGTTTGTTTGTTTGTTTGTGCACAAGAATAATTGATTAAATCAGCACAAGTGTAACGGATTATACACTCTAACAAAACTACGGAAGAATTCAGCAGCAAAACCAGCAGTATCGTGAAGAGCTGTACCCAATTTTTATGCTTACATCTCCTATATGGAATCCCCTCTTAATTATACAGTAGCAAATTTGAAATGTGTCGTCACCTCCCACCACTGGATATCATAGATTTTGAATGAATGTAACCTGCATTTTTCAACACTGTTAAAGAAATTTTTTAAAGACGTCTCTTTAAACTTCCTTAAAGGGGAAAATTTGCATAGAGGAATATTTAAACACAACTTACAAAGAATGTCAGCCTTCTTTCATTAGCCAGAGCAATGACCCTCTAATAGTTTCACATTGACAAAATATATGGCGAGAGAAATATGCCAAGTCTAATGCCAATTAGGACTTAGAAAATATATATTATAGACTGGTCAAATGAAATGTGAAATTCAAAGTTAAAAACTGAACTTTTATCCTTTGGTCCTCTGAAAAATCATCTATTTTTAATGGAAATAGAAAAGCTATCTTTTTCAAATTTCTCATTCAGTTGACAACAATAGATCGATTGTTCATGATGTGGTTGAAATGGGTCTTTGGAAGAGGAGGGTTTTAAGAAAATCAAATATAAATTGCATCAAAGAAGAAATGCTTCTTTAGCTGTCATTAGTCTCTATATATAGCCTACAGTTTTTGATTCATTTTAGGTTTGCCAGAGTAACATGCAATTGGGCACCGTGAAAAATTATTTTTTATCATTCCAATAAGAGAAAATGTGTTTGTTTGTTTAAGGGAGAATAAACAAGTTTAGTGTTATGTCTTTTACTTTAAGAAGTCTGTCTGCGGGGATCCAGATGCTGAGAAGCAGTAAGCTGATAACTTTAGCTTGAAATGCTACACTATACACTAAGAAGCCATACAACTACTATTTATTTCACAAGTATGAATTAGGTCTTCTGAAAAAGAACACAAATTTCAGTCAGACTTGCAGGAAAATAATACTTGGCACCCTCCAAATGCTTTCCATCTGAAAAATGCAAACAATTAAGAAGTAGCGGCGTTGGGGGGCAGGAGGGAACCGAGCCACTGTGCAGAACACCAATGGAGCCAGGACATCCAGGGAGAGCTCCAAAGCCATGACATGTTGCACAGCTGGAAGCAAAGTGACAAGGTACTGCCTGATGCATCCTAACCACAGAGGTGGATCAACGCCCAAAACCCCCTTACTGTAGCTCCTCTTCCTGTCAATGATATATTTAGCATCCCAGAGCCCCCTGCTTCGTGCCCCACTCTGATACCTGGTTATGACTGGCACCCAGAATTGATCATAGTCTACAATACTCTGTAAAGCTGCCCTAGTTTACAGATCAGAGAAGTGATGCACAGAAAGCATTATGTATGTGGTCTAAGCTCATAACATTGCACAGTAGAAGAATTATGAACAAAACCCATTTCTCTGGAGATATCCAGTTTTGTCACCCTCAACAAAACCCCTTTTATACAGACTTCAAAATCTGCGAGTATTTTTTTCTGACTGCAATACTATGCCAAACATTTATTTTATCAGTCCAAAACTCAATTTACTGCTGAAACCCTGCATCAATACTTCAGAGGAAATGCTAAGATTCTACTCAGAAGAAGAGGAAGGATTACTGAGATGAATATTGTGCAAATAAATCTCTGCCTGGATCACCAATCTTACAAACTGCTGCTTTGCCCTAAGGCATGTACGTTAAAATAAGCACCTGTACATAGAAGGTGTCTAAAAAAGCTAAATTAAATTCCTGGAAACATGCATGATGTATATCAACTTTTTACAGTGCTGTAGTCAGTGAAGGTGAGAATAACAGACTGAAAGAGAGTGCGAGACAGTATGAGGAGAGAAGAAAGGAGGAGAGGGCAAGGTGGAAAGTAAAAGGTCCTAAGACTTGACAGAAGTAAAAAGAAAAAAGATCCTAGTAAAGAAAGCTAAAGATTCAAAACCAGAAATAGAGAAGAAGGAAAGGGCAGAGTTAGAATGCAAGGTGAGATAAAAAATTAAAATTAAATAAAAAAAATCAAACCCAGAAAGTGAGAAAATTTAGACCTTTCAGAAACTTGAGTCAGTAATTCTCTGTTAGCCAAACTCTCCTTGATTTCAGCGGGAGTTTTGTCTTAATGAGGACAGTGGGATAGGCACCAAATGCAGCTTCATTTCTTACACTTGAATAACAGCAAGCTATAGAAGGATATTCTGTTGTTGAAAAAGATGATGCATTTTTTAAGAAATATGGATGTTAGAAGCCAGGCAGTATAAACATAATTGCTACAACGAGCTGAGTTACATCAGTGTGCATCAGCTGACAATAAGGTCTTTTGTGCTGGACAGAAAGAAAAAAAGATGAAAAAAATGACTGGTGCCACTCTACAGACAATCAAATTAAAGGCCCAGACTTACTCCAGCAAAGTTTCCATTGACTTCAGTGACAGCCCAGAAATAAGGAAGATTCTTCAGTCCTTCTTATAAAAAAGTATAAATACAGGAATGACTACGAGTGATCTATTTATTTTTCATCAGTTTTACTCTCGCTGAAATTGTTGAAAATGCACCCAGCTGCTTTACAGAATTATTGTTTGATTAGGCCGTTTATGTGAAACTATCTTTCCCAAATATTGTATTACTATATGGAAAAGAAAGCATAAAATAAGCAGATTGGAGAATAAAATATTCCTTTCATCTTTGTAGCCAAAGATAAAGCAAATTATAACAACTCATTGTTTATCTGATGAACTGGATGAAGATTTTACCTAGGTAAAGTGGCCTTAATGGTCCATGTAGAAATCATATAGCTGTCTTCCCCTTTATAAATTATAAACTAAAGGAACCGTCACTGGAAGTGTAACTGGAATGTGGGTATGTCTAATGCAAAGCCTCCAATTTAAAACCTTTTCCTGTTTTATATGTCAAAACCAGGAATAGACAAAATACAACAAGTAAAATCCATAGAATTACCAATAAAAAGAAGAAGGCAGATATTTTGTATAAGAATTAGAAATAACAGAGAAATATCCTATCTCTATCTGATTATGTTGCACACAGTATTTATTATTGACTAGATTTTGCAAGCATACCATTCTTATGCATAATATGGGAAATATATCAATTCTCCATGAAGTATTAATGAGAGGTGTCCCACCCAAACCAATAAGTCTAGGACATGCTCAATCAGATAACCAGGAATGTTCAGGGTTTGCATGGTTACATCCACCTGTTGATTTAGAGATTACAGGTGGAAGCTGCCTTATTAAAATTGTTCTCCAGGTTAAAAATCTGACACACCTAACAGAGGGAATCAAGAGAAAAAGTCTGGTCTCCTTATCAATGATAAAAGGATAATAAATAATCAAACTCAATTATTACTGTTTGCAGAGCTAACATTATGCTTAAAGAAATTCATTGCCATCTGCAAGCCTGTTAAAATTGATTACAATTTTCTTGTGCTGGTTTTCTTCCCAATGGTTGAATAGTATTGTCTGCTTCTAAAGGAAAAAAAACTCAAAGCTGCTTGAATAATAAATTGTTTATCCCTTGATAGAACAAACGATAGTGATGAACTTTAAGAATGGTTACCAAATTAGAAACGAGAGTGAAAAACAAGTACTTTCCTGTTCAAGGCTTTGTTTTTAATGTCTTTTTATTTTTAACTAGATTGAGTGCTGATTACAGAAAATTCAAGGCTACCCAGACATCAGGCTGCTCAATTGACTGGAAAGTTTGATGACTTCTCTAAAAAGTGAGGTCTGTGCATGAAATTAAATCACTGTCACTGGTTCCAGATAACTTGGGGGGGGGGGGGGGGGCGGAAAAGAAGAAAAGGTTAATATTGCTTATTAAATAATGTTAAATGAGATCAAACAAGACGTGCAGAATTCAGGAGGGCTCTTGGAGCTCCGGTTGTTTCCTCAGGCTGCTTATGCAACTTTGTTTGTGCAGGCAGTGCAAGGGCCTGCCATTTTATTACATAAGGTAGTCCAAAAATATACAGCTAGGCAGTTGCGAGCTCCATTAAGTGCTGCATTGGAGTTTCTGTATCAGTTAGCATCTGGAAATATTAAGAAACCATCAGAAAGACTTAGGACATTTCTGAGTTTGGGATTGGTGCTTGTTGATTTAATAGCAATAGATCTCATCCAAAAGCCAGCAAAATGCCATCAGCATTTGAATACATTGTGTTTTGACCACTGCTTATGTGAACAGCAATACAGCCTTTGGTTTACCACAGCCACGGTAAATGCAATCCATGGCTTTAAAATCTGCCTTTTAGATGATTAAGCAAATTGTCTGGTTTAGTACACAGCAGTCAACACATTTTTGTTTTAACCAGTGCTTAAATGCAGTGGATAGCTGAAGAAATTTAATTCCCAGTCCTCTCATTCTCAGTTCAGAATGTCACAACCTGGTCTTGTAGACAGATAAAACTCTAACTACAGAAAAACCTCACCAGGGAATATGACCACCTAGGCCCAAATCCTCTCCCTGACACCGGGCAGCAGGGAAGGCTGGAGAAGCCTGTGTCAGCGGGGCAGGCATGGAGCAATATTACAGTCTCCCAGCAAGGACTTCTTCAGCCAGGCATTGCATCTCGGTATTCAATGCCTTCTGGAGGGACTGCTACCCTGAATGAACTGCTTTCTGAACCTACTTGAACCCAAGAAGATAATCCTCACCGCGACTGCACATCTCCACGACAGGACACCAGGAAGTGCGCTCAGGCAGTGTACCCGGCTTTTTGGGGTACACATCATGCCTTGGCTCTTCTTTGGAGCACTTCAACTAGCTCCTCCCAACCATCCCGTTCCATGGCACATGTGCTGTCATGGGGCCAGCCCTGAGCAGTGAAGGTACAAGCCACCAGCAGCATCCTGGCCTTGGGAACTGAGGGAGGACGGATGCTGGCCTGCTTCATTTTGCAGAGCAGACACAGGGAGATCACCTGGCTCAGCAGCCCCTCTCAGCCATGGCCAGACAAAGGTGCTGAGGAGCAAGTGCAAGAACAAACTAATGGTGGTATTTCTTCAGGATACTCACCAAGCTTCCAAAATATGCAGCTCAAAACTTCCCAAGCCAGAGGCAGTGGTTTTAAATTTAATAGTCCTTGATGGATTTCTCTTCCATGAACTCATCCAGTCACCTCATTAGCTGATGTAACCTCTCAGCATCCACATCCTGTGGTGAGAAGCTCAGCAGTCTGACCACACCACGTGAAGAGCCATCTCCTTTTGTTTCCATTCCTGCAACTGCCTGCTTCACCCAGAGCCCTCTGCTGCTGTTGCTGTGATCAGTTATTCCTGGTTTGCCTTCTCCAAGCTTTGCTTAATTTTACAGATGTTTGTTGCATCACTTTATCAGCATTGTCAGTCCTGAGACAGAAGTCACAGGAGTCACAGTGATCACCTTTGCTACATCCCTCCAAACCATCTCCCTTGCCATTATACACCTCTGAGATGGGGAAATCAACAGCACAGGTACAGCACACCATAGCTGCTACAGTTAAATAATGAAGATTCTTTTTTATTATTTTCCTAATAATAATCTTAATAAATAAATAATCCTAATATTCTATTTCCCTTTGGTTTTTAACTCACATCTGCATATTGCATTGATTTTTTTTTTCAGTTGTCCATGGAAGATTTTGTCTAAGCTTCAACACCTTCAGTGACTTGTAGCAATTAATTTCTATGATTGTTGATATATTTTCTTCTGTTTATCTTCAACCTGACACGCATATCTCACATGAAGATACTCAAAGAGAAAGGGTGACTGAAATGTCCCAGTAGATGACACTGTCAAGCCAGCACTTCTTTTACATTTTGAAATGAGAGGTTTCATACCTGAAGTTCCAAATTTCAGTTCTGATCTCAAACATACATACACGTCCTCTAGATTTTTTTCCCATATCATCATTTGACTTGGCTAGAAATCTTCTATTTCATACAGATCCATAAGAACAGTAGTAAAACAGCTGAAAAACACCTTCTGTCACAATCAGGCCAGCAGAAGCCCAGCTGTTTTACACAGACTAGTACCCAAGCAAGAAAAGGTTAGATAACCACCCTGTTCCCACCATTTACATGGTCATTTTTGGAGTACCTTGGTGCTCAAGGCATGCTATCTGCCACAAAGACACGAGAGAAAGAGACGGCATTGCCTCAAAGTGCTTGCAGGTAAAGGAGAGGACAGGAAACAGCAGGCAGATGGAGTACTATAATACTGGTATTATAGTATGGCAGTATTATTTCCTAGTGACAAAGGTCCAAGCTCACCAGTGACCTAAGTTTTGTGAGAGCTTTATTTTTCTGAAGTCACAGGTGGATTTTCAGACTGGGGTAGGATTAAACACTATCAATGGGGATGCATAAAACTACTCCTCCCAAACGTGCCAGGCAGCCTGCAATAAACACTGATTTCTGCCGTGGTCCTTGGATAACGGAACAGAAGTGTCTTTACCAAAGTGTAATTAAAACCAACATTTTTGTTGGACTGAGCTGTGCTTCATGGTTTGCCTTTAGCAGGAAGAGACACAGGAAGAGAAGCCTAAAAACCAGTATTTATCCCTCTATGCCCAAAATGTACATCGAATTTATGTGGATGAGGCCAAGAAAGTCATTCCCCTAAATCCCTCAATCTAATCTGCCAACATCCCTGAGCCACCACAAGATAAATGCAAGGAGCAGAGAATGAACTACATCTGCAGTTTCTCAGCTACTTATTCAGAGCATGAGCCTACATGACCCACATCCCTTGTCACCCCCTTGCCTTTCCTGCCCTGCAGCTCCTGTATTTCTGAATTCAGCTGGATATATAGATGTGTATATATTCTGTGGCCCACAGCATGTCACAATGGCTTTAGTCCCTCCCAAAAAACTGCAATACCAAAAGTAGCACTGCATAAATAAATACACCACCATCCACGCATTCTGTTTAAATGCTATTACATGGTGTTTCTTTTTCAAATTTCAATAGTCAGACTCATAAAATCAGTCTATCAGCTGATGCTGATTACCAACTGAATTAAATTAGCAAAAATACAAATATTTGCATGGCCTCAGCCTACTTTTTCAAGAAGTTTTTTTAAGATCAAAGATCGACAGACAGTTAAGCCAAATCTAGGAAAATTATTTTTTATACAGATAATGATCACTCTACAAAATCTGCAATTCAAGTGCATCTGCCCTAAGAGCCTAGACACAAAACTATTAACACAAATGGAAGTTACTTAAGTTCATCTAAGACAGAAAGAAAAGCAATTAAATGCACATAAAATGTATATTTGACTGTTATTTTTAACTGTATGACATTTACCAATCCAGAGGAGAGGCAAAGAAGCAGGGGCTGAGAAACACAGCAGGCGGTGTGGGGAGGAAAATGAGAAGGATGAAAAAGTAGTAGTACCATGCCCCGCTTATTGAAAGACTGGAAACCACTCCTTTGGCATGCTCAGATCTTCTGTCCCTGTACATGACAAGTGTCAACTTCTTTCTTTCCACCATTCCTTCTCTTGGCCTGGGTTTACCACCTCTATCTACAGTTTCCTGCACCTTGTTCCCAAGATTTGCCATCTATGACCCCACAAATCCTTTGTCTCAATTCTCTACTCTTTAATTTCTCCATGTATCCATCACCAGTACTTCTCAGTTCTAGTCCCACAATTTCTTGTCACCATGCAAGTGAATTGAGCAGTTTCCTCCTCCACCCTTCCATGGCATCACCAGGCACACTCTGCCACACAAAGTCTTCAATTCTCCCTCCCTATGTGCTCACTGTAGAAGGAACACCCTGGAAGAATAATCGGGAATGAAGTCCACTCAGCCCATCAGCCACCAACTGGAGTGCTCTCATCCTTCCCAGGAAGAGGAGCAGTTGCTCAGCTCCTAACAGTGCTGGGGTGTTCAGCATGCCTTGTACTGAGAGCATCTTCAGCCAGTGCAACGGTCAGGTCCTCAACAATTCGTCTCCCAAGAGCACACACCCTGAGCATTGTGATGAAATTATAACAGAGAGAAATTCTGGAAGATTCTCAGAGGCTCAACATAAGGCACACCCCCATCACAAGACTGATACCAAGCCAAATATCTTTTCCCTGCTCCAAAACACAATGCCAACAAGAACTCAAGTCTCAAAGAAAGTGTTTCCTAACACAGCCGAAAAATTCAGATTCTCAGAAAGATCAATGTCTCCTAATGCAGGATGTATACCTAAACCATCTTCATCAAATATGTGGTCAAAGAACAATTTTTTTTATTACCATGTTCTCAGAAATAACTGAACCATTTAATCTGAAACCTCCCAAAGACACTCTGTCTTCAGCAGACACTCACCCTGGAAAATATCAGCCTAGGCTTAAGCTTAGAAAATGCATAAGCACCTGACAGCAGAGCATTGTACTAGAAATCACTAGCTAATTTTAACAGTAGACAACATTGCTGCCTATGATAAAATAACAACTTCAAGGGCTCTTGCATGCTTCAGGGTAGAGATATGGGCAAAAAATCATATTTCTGCAAAGTATAGTCTGTGGATTCAACCCTGCAAACATGCAAGAAGGCACATTTATTTGTGTGGGAAAACAAATTTAGTCAAGCCCACCATCTCCAGGCTTTGGTGCAGGGCACAGAAGTGCTGCCAGCTTGGGGAATCACCCTGATGTCACATACCTGGTTCTAAAAAACCTTCATTTTCACATCTTCAGTGAAATAATGTACAATTTGGCAATCACATTCTTCAAATACTCCTAGCCATCTCTGCAGAGCAACCCTGTGTCCATATTCATCTACTGAAATGTATGCAGGATTGGGTCCTCCACCAGCTGACGGCTCTCAGAATCAGACGTGGATCAGTGGATGAGCTGGCTATGTCTGGACACTGTGAACTCTAATTATTTAGTATCACCAAAAAAACTAAACCCACAGTTTAGTGCGTTAACATCTCACACTGGGGTAAATGAGATAATTTTCCACTTGAAGAGCCAACCACTTGTTGAACTCAGTGCTCAGGTTGGCTGTGCCCATCCAAGAGATCCCTATAGTCTTTCTGGAGGTTTAGCGCCATGAAAAGATCCAAGTTCCTCTGCTGGCTGTAACGCTTATAACCGCTAATTATTTCTGAGTCACTTGAGTGAAAGTAAGCTGCCATCCTGTAGACAGCTAAGGAGTACCGAGCAAAGTTTCTGGATGAGCGTGCTTGTTAATTGACAAATCAAGCTAGTGACCATAAAGGAAAACACCACGGCACAACTCTGTGTGAATCGGGTGCTGTAGTTCTGCCGCGGATTTAACGTTTACCCCGCTCCATACACGGAAGCAAACACGCGGGACTCCTGCGCAGGGCTGCTGCAGCAGCAGGGCTCTTCCAGCACACGACACAACCTCTGCTCCCCGCAGGAGCTTTCGCCCATTCAAAAACCCCATTGGTCCTCCTGGAAGTTTTCCCTGAGCAAGCATCGCTCGGTTGCATGGCAGACCCTGTTCCAGTCTAGCCTATATGAACCCCCAAACTCAGGAAACCTCCAACCACACCAAAACGAGATGGGGAGGAGGACAGCTGAGGGGGTAACTTATTTTTCCAAACGGAGGGGCCCGCCCGGCCGGACCCCGCCAGGCCGGCCGGGACAGACACGCCGCACATACCGTGCTCCCCACGGAAACTTTCCCGCGCCAGTACCCAGGCCAGCCCGCACCACCGGCCGCGTCCGTCACCCCCGCGGAGCGTGGGGCGGCGTGGAGCTGACCCCGGCCGCCGCCGCAGGGGTCACGCGTGCCCGAGCATCCCGCGTGGGTGCCCCGGGCGGGCGGCCCCCGGAAGGGTGTCGCGGGTGGGCGCCCCACGGGACGGAGGCAGGGTCGGGGCCGCACGGCCGCGCGTTACCTGGGGTGCCGCTGCTGCGGGAGCCCGGCGGGGAAGCCCCAGCCCCAGCCGCCGCCGCCG
>WEKY01044849.1:483160-539035 GCA_013390045.1 Picathartes gymnocephalus
CCGGCAGGGAACGGGGGGAGCTGGGGGTGGGGGTGAGGGCCGCGGGGAGCCCAAACGCGAGGCTGTTGCTCAAAATGGGTCAGGGAGGAGGAAAGGGACCCCGGCGCTAGCAGCCCCCCTACCCGCGGTGGGCCCTAGGAGGGCCGGGCTGGGGCGGTGGGTAGCGAGAGGGCTGCGGAGGAGCTCTCCCGCCCCGTATCCTGTGCACAAGTGCAGGGAATGTTCCACTGACCTACATATTTTTCCAAACATACGTGACCTTTTTTTTCTCTCTCTCTCTCTCGTTCTGTGGGAGGAGACAGGCGAGGATCCAAGAAAAGGAGAAGCTGGAAAGAGAACGAAAGGGGAAGCAGGGGGAAAAAAAACCTCAACCAAAGAGCCAGCTCCATATCAAGGATGGTTTCACACCGCCGCCGCGAGCGAACCCCGGCGTGCCCACGTTTACATATGTCTGTAGCGATATCCCCGCTCTGCACCGGCGGCCGCCCTGGTAACCTGACCCCGGGAGCCCTCGCCGATGCCGCCGGCCCCGCCGGGCAGGACTGCGCCCGGTGTCCGGCCCCGGCTCTCGGGGCGATCCGGCGGGACCCCTGCGCGGCTCCGCTCGGCGGGCTGGGGACGCCCTCCCCGCTCGGTCCCCGCCTCGGGAGATGATCCCGCACCCTGTCCGTGCCCGCTGTCCCGGCGGTGGTGGCGGTGGGAGCCGGGCCGGAGCGGGGCACGGCACCGCGCTGCCCCGGGACAGGCTCACGGCCTCGCCGGGCACAGGCAGCAGGAGCTCCCGATCTGGTTATGCAACGGCGCACAGGCAATTGGAGCAAAACCTTGACAGAGAGCGCTTTTTTTTTTTTTTTCTTGTTTCAAAGTAGGTCATTCTTTTTATTCCCTATTTTGCCTTTTTTCTTTTTCTTTAATTTTTTTTTTTCCTTTTCTCCCCCCCCCCCCCAGTCCTCCTCCTGCAAAGTGGCCACTAAGAGAGAAGGCGGTGTGCTCGAGGCGGGTAGGAGCTGGCGATTGAAGCCGTGCTCTTGCCTCGACGGGCACTCCTGCCGGCTTCTGGCGGCGGCTCCAGCGGGGTCCGGGGTTGCCCTTCTTCCCCAAGAAAGGCAGAAGTGGCCGGGGAGCTGGGGCACGGCTCGGGCAGAGCCCGCAGCTCTCCCCTCTGCCGCCCATTCGCGCTTCCCGCGCCTCCCGCCGGCGCAGCCCTGGGAGCCGCGTCCAGCGGGCCCCCCCGGCTATTGCCCCCTGCCCGCTGTCGCCCTCGCACCGCCTATGCATCCGGGGCTTGTTGGCACTGCGGGCAGACACCTCTTCCACGGGCAGAAGTGGTTTCTCCCCGAGATACACTGTTTGCTTTCAGGAGAGGTGTATTTTTTTCTGTTCAGAGGAGGGTTTTGCTGGCGAGGGAAAGCCCCGTATCGAGGTGCAAGCTCTGTCCCTACCAAAAGGCCTGACTGCACAGCCATGCCTCTTCCAGCAGAGTTTGTGTGGTGGGCCAGGGGCTGTTTCCTTATGTCTCCCGATGCCTCCTATTCTAAAACCACGTTAATCCTCGCAAAATACCCACCAGCAGAGAACATTCCCCACTCCGGATGTGCGTGTGTGGGAGCAGTGTTTGGACTGATGGTTGCTCCAGCTACCTGGCTCGGGCAAGGAGCTGTGCTGCTTCTCCCACTGCCCCCACCACTCAGCTCACCCAGTTTCCCTGCTGTGATGTCCGCCTCCTGCCATACACCTTTTCCAGCCAGTTATTTGATCCAATTCAATCCCCAATGCAAATTTAAATAACTACCAAGTATGGAAAAATGTTGCACTCCTTTGCTGAGCACTTCTACACCATACTTTATACAACAGGCATGACTAATGTTGAAAGGGTAAAGTTGTTTACTTTTAACCAAGATTAAATACAAAACTTTAAAAAGCTCCTCCCTCCCTTTGGATGAAACCTAGCATTTTTTCCCATTTGGAAATTGTCAAACAGTGGTTAAACAATCCTTTGGAAAACAAGTAGTGCCTGAGGGAATAAAGCATCAGATACATGGGGAGTGGAATAAAAGACATTCCTGTTCCTGAGGTACTTTTCTTGTGTTGCACAATGAAGTATAACATAAAATCTTCAAGCCTTGTAAGGTTAGAGAAAAGGAACTTCCCATTATTATATACACTACGTGATTTGATATTCCAGTTCTCTTGAAAACCTACCAAAATCCTTTCCCCAAACCAACCCTGTGCTTTCAGAAGCTGAGAAACCAAGTATCTTAAGGAAAATACCAGGTTGAGAAATGCAATCTGAGAGACATGGGGGCACATGTACAAAATTATGTCTTTACTGTGCTGTGTTTTAACATTTTCCCTGTGAATTTCTAAGGACGCCATTGCACAAGTGAACAAGGGAGACTGGTTGAGGTTTGTTTCTTAATTCATTCCCTAGGTTACCAAAGTAAACTTTAATTAGAGCAACAAAGAGCAGAGCAGCTGAGGGTGAGGCAGGCTTTTCCCAGCTCATACCTGAATCCTGTTGTGAAATACCAGCCATTCAAAACACACAGCCTTTCTCTCCGTCCAGTGACACATGGAAAATAACCAAATGCTGTCAATACCAAGTTTGGGTTGGAAACAAACCAAAGGGTTATGCTAGATGCTACATGTAAGAACTTCAGGCAAGGAGCCCAGCGTTCAATTTTAAAGAATGAAATCTTTTAATAATAATGAAATATTAGTAAGCAACTTTTCAGACACCAGGAGTCTGTGATCCAAAGACACAATCCCTTTTGTTTCGACTAGAATAGGCTGGCCAACCTTCATGGCCCAGAAACGAGGCAACAGAGTTTTCAATGGGCCGTGAACCCCAGGCTAGGTGTCTCCCAGGGTGGAGGGCCAAGGGAAAGAGCCTGAGAGGACAGCGGCGGCCCAGGGATCCTGCTGCTCCATTGTGGCAAGACCATGGGAGGGATTTGGGGTTGGGTGTGAGTTCAACCCAGGCACACTGTGTTTAACTCTGCTGGTTTGCTTACTTTTGCTAAAAATTAAATTTATTAGGTGCTACTGCTGCAAGGTGTAACTCTTGGCACAGGGGCTACCTTGGACATCCCTTGGCTCCAGAGCCAGAGCCTGGCCACCACAATCTGGAAGCAGACGTCTCCGAAGGGGGCCTACATGAGAGCAGTAGAGTCACTTTTTGCAAGAGCATGTAGTGACAGGACAAGGGATAATGGCTTTAAAATGAAGGAGGACAGGTTTAGATGAGATATTAGGTGATTTTTTTTTTTTACTGTGAGGGGGGCGAGGCACTAAAACATGTTGCCCGGAGAAGTTGTGGATGGCCCATCCCTCGCAGTGCTCAAGGCCAGATAGAATGGAGCTTTGAGCAACCTTGTCTAATGGAAGATGTCCCTGCCCATGGCAGGTTGATCTTTAAGGTCCTTTCAAACCCTAAAGGTTCTCTGATGATTTTACGATTGTCTGTGCTGTGTAAAGGCTTTTAATTTTCAGCAGACACCAGTAGATGTTGTGGGGAAATAGGATGTCATTTGCAGCGCATAATTTAAATGTGAAGCCTGCATTCAGATAAGTGTTGGTGTAGAAGTAAACAGGATTCTCCCAAATAATCATCCTCTAATCAACATAAATGGCAGCAGTGGTGCAAAAGTCAGAGATGGCACCATAGGGGAGAGGACCACGATGGAAAAAAAAAATAAAGGACCTACAAAGACCTGATCAATTCCACTGAATATGAAACTGTTCTCCTTAGTTTTCAAGATAGTAAAGAGATGGACTAGGATTAATTTGATTCATATTAATTAAGGGGCATGGCAGACTTTGGGCCACTTGTTTTCCTACCTTCCACGCTGAAAACAAGAGCAACAGGAACAAATAAATGGCAAATAAATCTAATGTCTCCTGTTAGTCAGAGGAGTCACACCAGCTGTGTCTGCTGGGAGCTGTGCACTTCTTTCCAGACAGGCTGGCTGGGGGAGGAAAGCATAGGAGCACAAGGACAGATGTGAGGAGCTCCTTCTTTGGGTAATATACTTCTGTAACCAATTTTGTTAGAAATTTCTGCAGGGAGGAATAGTCTTCTGGGGATCAGCATTATTTTTCATTCTGCGGCTTGCAGCTTCCTGAGGGAGGGAGAGGTAGTGCATACTTATCAACCAGCAGCACAGTCTACGAATCAGGGAAAAGCAGAGAGATGCCACAGTGAAATGGACTTCAGATACATCCTACTGGAGCTGCCCCAAGCACTGTAGGATGCTTGATGGTTCTTCAGAGTCTCTTCCCCTAGAAAATCAAACTCCTTGTTTTTCTGTATGGTCATTACAATAGAAGAGACAATTTGCTGATTTGAATTTACTTCAGTCAGATCTGGTATGAAAACCAAAAACCCATTGCCAGGGTTTTCATGCAAGAACTAAGGCAAGCATATAAACTACCTGAGGGTTTGATTTTCTCAGCTTATTCAAAGAAAGGGTTGTAAGTTTCCTTTAAATGGTTAATGGGGAGGAAGAAGGTGTGGGTTGAAAAATTAGTTACTAAACATTGAAGATATTTGCTGTCTGGAAGGGCTGAAATTGCTGCTGGGTGCCCAGAAAGCCCTAAAGCTGTCTGGCAATCTTCTGGCTGAGCATTTGCATCTTTTCTGGGAAGAACTTCCAGACAGCATGAGCTGTATGTGTGCACTCAATTGCCACGGAGCATACTGTGTGTGTGTGTGTCAGGCTGGTGAGCCAAAGCTCAAGGCTGTGGAAATAATTCCTTCTCGTGTGGGAAAGAGATGATCCGCTTACCCTCTGGCTGACAGCAGTCGTGCCACTGCACGTCTTGGCCCATGCAAAACCTTTGGTTCCCTCACAGCAGAATGGGAATACATCTCATGGGAATACATCCAGTTTCAGTGTGACTGTGCTGGTTAATAGGAATAAGAAGCTATGGCCTGTCTGTGCCTGGGAAAAAGGCTCTGGTCTAAAATCAGGCTGGTGGAGCTTGTTCAGATTTGAGAGCTGTTCAAGAAAAGGAAGCTCAAAGTTAAGCCCAGGACTAAAGGATCTGCTATTTTTTGCTCTGGAAGTCCCAGTGAAATGGAAGATAATAAGGGGTTGTAGTGCCACAACTGAATTAAGAACAGCTGGGAGAAGTCTGAATGCATACGCAGCATCTTTGTCTTTACCTTGACTGAGAATAAAAGAATATTGCTAATAGTTATTATGTTTTACATCTTACATTGCTGTTGTACTGTGTTAGTACTTTTTGGCAGACACATATTCCTGCGTAGCTGTGTAAGTATTTTAATTCCTGGCCAGTTTTACAGAGGCCTTCTACCTCATCCAGAAGCTCTTGATGAGCAGAAGGAAGGTGTAGTGAACCATTGCCTCTCGCCTTATATGAAACATCCTGATCACCATCTCCAGTGATTTCGGCAGAAGCTGGATTAGGCCTTGATTTCATCATCAGAGCCAGGGTTCCACAGTTTTTCAAATAATTTTGATAATTTCTCTCCCTCCTCTTTTTTTCTGGGTACCAGTTTTGCTCACATATTTCAAGTTATACTACTCACCATCACACACTTGCTCTTTCAAATTCTTCTCAGCTGGCTTTGATTCTGTGCAATACTTTACTCTTGCACCTACCTTAGGCTCATGATGCTATAGCTAGTCACAAAACTTGCCACTAGAAATATGGATAATTTAAATGTGGAAGTTCAGTAAATAACAAAAGAAATATAAAGAAATAATTCAAACTCAGAGGTATATGAATTTTTCCACACATACTCAGCTCTGTCATCTATGATTCTCAAAGCAGTAAACTATCAATATCAAGATGGTGTGGAAGTCTGAATTAATGTGCTGTTATCAGATTCATCTCTTCATTGTGTCTTTCAATCTTTTTTAGACTACTGCAGTCCATAGGCACTAAATGCCAATGAGGCCCTAGGAGTGTTCTGCCCTGTGCTCATCCCGGTTCAAACAGATATTAAATTCCTGGTAACAATTTAAAAAAAACCCTCATAAATTAAACCATGCATTTAAAAACGATTTACTTTACTGTTTAAACCCTTAGTTTGAGCATAGTCATATAGTTAAAAAACTTCAGAAAACTTTTTCCTTTAAGCTAGGTTATTTCCTTTCTCTATTGTCAATGATCAACGGGCGAGTTCATGGACTGCTCTTCCTTTTTTGTGGCTGTCAGCTCCTCACCCTCATATTGATGCAAATGTGGTTCTGATTTCATTGTGACTGCCCAGGAGAGTGTCAAAATACAAGCAAAATAATTTCAGTGATGCAAAATCAGGTGAGACATTCCCTTGATTTTTCAAGTCAGAGATGTGGCTCTAAGAACTTGATAGGTGCATTTGTCCTCCATCTCTAGAGCAGGCAGTGCACAGTTGCAGCTTTTTAGCAGAGGATGCGATATTCCCCTTCCACAGAGCATTGCAGGAGGGAAGGAAGCAGAGGAAGAGAAAGTGTAAAAAAGGTAAATATTGACTCAAAGAAAGGAGACATAAAGGAGAATGTGGGAGAACTGTAAATGAGCCAGAGAGGATGGAGAAAAATTCTTCAGCAGCTGTAATTAGGTTAGATTTCAGAAGTAATTGCAGTGTTCCAGCATCAGCAGATACTACAGGCAATGTTTACCCTCAGCTCTGTTTGCTGAGAAGGTGATGAGTTGTTTCGGTCTGCAGGGCCTGATCCTGGTGTGGTGGCACTGATTCCACACAGATACGAGCCCAGGGAGGCAGCCAGTGTCCTCCCTCTAATGACACTGGGAGCAGCTAGAAGGTTTGCAGGGAATGGAAGTGGTGAGTGCAGAGACAAAAACACAGTGGCATGTCTGGATGCAAACACACAGCCTAAGTAAAGAATATGTATTTAATTGAGCTGCTGGTGCAAAATTGTGTCAGCAATTTAATACTGAATATAAGGTGTTTAAGTTGTCACCAGTGCCTGGCTGATGCTGCCACCTCTGCAGAGATCATGGTGAGGCTGGACTAGTGCCTACCTCCTCACCACAGGCTGGAGCAGTAAGTGGGATTGCCAACTTACTTGCCCTCTGGTTCCTTTAAGGTACACTTGTCCCATGTAAAACTAGCTTATGGGAATACAGGCTTTCTGCAGGGAGAATAGATTTCACCTTTAAGTCTTCTGCAGACATTTTACATTAGCAGTTCATGCACCATCAGAAAATCAATTACCATTGGTATTACATGCAGGTGAACACTGCAAAGTAACAGAGAATTCATTTTACACAATGCTTTTAATAAAATGCTAAATAGAGCAAAATATTTTCCAAAGGGCTATTTATAGACTGTGTAGGAAGTATGTCTCCAAGGGGAAGTTTACACCTTTGTGATTTGGATGAGGAGTGAGTCTCAGCATTCTTAATGCTAACATTGATCAAGAACATATTTCTGCTAGGCTGGATTGTAGACGAGAGCAGTCCATCATCTATAGTGCAATGGCTGTCCCTTCACATGGAGAAACACTTTTTCTTTTAAAAACGAGTTTCACATGCTGTGTTGTTGTAGTGCCGGTTGTTGCAAGACCCTAAAATAACCGAATTACTGCTTCATTCTTGACACACTTATCATTTTTTCCTGTTCTTGATGCCAACACAGTTTGCTGATTAGATTTGCTGCATGTATTTCAGTAAATCATTTACTTCAGCCCCTCTTTAAAAACAAACATATCTGCAATTGCAGTCCTACTCCTACCTGAGTTTAGGTATGTATCTGGGGCAAAGAAAGGGACTCGGGTGGTTTTTTATCAGGAAACAATTAGGAAGCTAGAACAGAAGTGCAGGGCCAGACCAAAGTATGCTGCCTCTAACTGTGGCCAGAAAGGGGGATCTGCGAAAATGAATAAGAATAGCACAAGCATGCACTTCCCTGGAGTACTTTCTCAGCCGTCAATAGTTTATGCTCAGGAGCTTCCCATACGCCCATATAACCACCATAGGCAACATCTTCCTGCAGGGAACCCCACGGCTTTATGAAGAGCCATCTGGTTTTGCTCAATTTGAACCTGCTGGCATTATTTGGTACCTTTTTGTTCTTGGGTTAGAAGAGAAGGAGAACAATCAGTCTCTCTTCACCCTCTTTATGCTATTTGTGGTTTTATAGACATATGCCATATTCCCTCTCAGTCATCACTTTTCCTAGTATGGAAATTGCTCTGTGTTTTTGATCATCCCTGTGCTTCTTCTCTGAATGTTTTCCACTATATTTCCTTTAAAGTGAGGACCAGGACTGCATGTAGTGTTCAACAGGCTATTCAAGTGCACACACACACACACACACACAAAATCTGTACAGGTGCATGATGGTGTTCTTGCTTTTCATTCCCTAATATTTGCTAGCACAGGGCTATGGCTCTTGTGTTTTCAAGATCTTCTGAGACTCATAGTACAGTTCAGTTACATGAGCTCAATAACAGTTCTTTCCACTTATCTTTTATTTTTTAAATAGCCCAGCTGAATCCAAAATAATAGAAATTTGTCTTAATTTATCTACATATTTCACTCTATTGAAAGAAAAGAATGGTTAGAATATTGCTAAAGAGAAAATGTGTTCTTATTCATTGTAACTTCCAAGATTTCTGAAGGGGCTATATTTAAGTATGTATGCAAAAAACAGCCATGCTGGGAGGGGAAGGGGGATCAATCACAGAAGGCTTGAACAGCAAAAGAAAATGTTTAGAAATGTTCTAAACTCGTGAAAATAAAAGTATGACAGGATAGAATAGAATAATAAAAAGAAATCCTTTGACAATTTCCTTGCAATAGAATGTACTCCCTTCTTTTAAATGTTTTTGTTAGAGCTAAAACTGATGAAACCATGAGAACAACTAAAATAGATTAATCCTTCTGCCGGTTGCTATTGCAATCTACTACTTGCAGGAAGGAAGCCTGTTTGTTTAAAAATATCCTCCCTGCCCTTAAAGTTGCAGTGAGATATTTGCATTACTTGAAATCAGTTGTAAATATCATAATTACTTAGTTCCTTCTTCATTTCGCAATCCTTGGTAGGTGTATTATTATAAATCTCACAAATTTAATCTAATCTGTGCTGCTACTACTAAGTTGGACTGATATGGCACTATACAAAACCAGCAGTGATGACCTAAATTTCAGTCCAACATTTTCTACTTCCAGGATAACCAACACCTATTTCCCATTTGGTTCCACCAAGCAAACCCCCAAACCCTCCAAATTCCCCTGCTGCTGCCCACCCTCAGGTTTCCCACCATTTCCTCCTGTAGCACTGGCCTGTACTCCTTGCCACCACTCTGGGATTAGTCTGACAATCCCAAGCCAAGTGACATGGGGTACAAATATTGAACTCATGCCTTAAAATGCCTTTCCAAAGTTGTGCCTAAGTATCTCCAGCTGGTTTATGAGAGTGAGTGAAATGGCCTGAAAGCTTCATTTCAATTAAAATAAGCTCTGCTCCAGGTCTTCTTGCAATAATCAGCAGTGGCATTCAGCTTTCAAAAGCCGATGTTAATGCTTTATTAGCACGAGCGGCTGGCCTGTTCACTACTCCTGAGAAGCACAAACAGCTCTGGTCTGCTTCACACAAACAGAACTTCATATTTTTGAAACCTTTGATATGAAAATTTACTACCCTTACCACTTCAGCTTGGCTTATATACTTGGCACTCTTCCATGGAGATACAGACATTTCTTTGGGGCAGGATGAGCTTTTGACTTTTGCCTTTCTTTGATTTTTTTTTTTAGATAGGGAGCAGAGATCTTTTCTGTGAGCATGCCTGCCCCAGGCAGCCACTATTCACAGTGGAAGCTGAGTAACATTTTGCTATTCAAACAGAAAGCTGAGTGTGTTGTACAATTGCAACAATACGAGACCGACACGGCAAGATGGCATGGAGCCATTCATTCCTCCCTGGTAAAGAAGGAGACTTTTGTAAAGGCAGGTAGAGAGAAGGGCATTGGCAGTATATTAGCAAGGCATGAAGCAAGGGTGAAGAGGCCATTGAAGAACATGTGAGGTGTTGAGAAAAGGAGAGACCAAGAAGGTGGGATGAGATGCACAGAGGTGTGGTGGGAGGTATGGACTACGACTTACAGGGATTTGGTGTGACTTGGAGATGTAAGCACTTTGCTGAAGCCCTGGATACTTCAGCATAAGTCTGAAGTTCAGTGAGCTGCTTTATTGCCTCTGGAAAGTCACTTCACCTCCCCACCTCTCAGATTTTCTCCCCATCTCTTCTTGCTCATCAGATAAGCATCGACAAAGAATTGTCAAGAGAGGGGGAAAAGAAAGATAAATTGTGCTGTAACTGAAAGATGAGTACATGGGATCTGAGTCAAAAGATGACATGATTCTATGTGGCTTAGGGGAAAGGGATGAGACAACTTTAGCTCCCTTCAGAAGATCTGACATTGTTATGTTCTAAGCTCTAAATGCAGAGACGCGATCCTGAGGATGAGGTACGAACGTGCAGCACGCAGCCAGCATGACAAAATCATTGCCAGGTAGAGATAAATGTAGCACAGTCAAATTACATAAACCCCTCTCTCTTGGTCTTTAGCTGCTAAAGAAGGATGGGGCATTGAGAAACCCCTCCTGTTTGGTGGGGCAGAGCACAATCAGCTAAACTGATCCTTTAGTAACACTCAGGGAGAAACACATGCTGGTGCTGCTTTGTGGTTTTTTGGTGGGTTTTTTTTGGTTTTTGTTTTTGGGTTTTTGGGAGTTTTGTTTTGTTTTAATAATAAAAATCAGCTAAGTCCTCATGGATGTACTTGAGATTGTTTTCAGTACTCATGTATGTGATGCTACGCCTTATCTTGCTCTGGTGGCTTAGTTCGTTTACACAAGCTTGTCACAGTGAGGAAGCACTGCAGTTTGCGCCTGGGATCCCAACCACATTTTCCATTGAAATGGTACCACACACTAGCACTGCAGTCCTGGGTGCTGCACCCAAGCCCCCTCAGAGCCAGATGTCAGTGCCAGGACTCAGGATTTAATCAGCGTTAGAGACTTTCAGACAATGACTCCAATACACGTGGAAATTGCAGGCTGTTTATGTAAACATAGCCATAGTGTATCTCATTTCAGAGAGGCAGTATCCAGGATTTTAAAAATCTTCTGAAGTCAGAAAAGAAGTTTCTATGCCACCTCAGGAACACACTTGGTTGTCAACAGCTAGTCAGGCTTCCTGCTGCCAAAGTACAGTCCCTCTCTGTACCAAGAAGGAAGTTCCTGCTGACGTCATGAAGGAAATACAGCAAGCTGTATACATCTGAAAGCACTGAGCTCTCCTGAAGAAATTGTTCCCTTCACAGAAGGAAGAGCTATGCACCGGTATGGGGGAAATCTGAGACTCCTAAACGTACCAAATTCATCCAGCATAGACCAATTATTTATAACACTATAGACTTTAGCTGAAGCTATGAATGAGTTCAGCTCCCCATTCAAAGAATCCAAATTGCGTTTACCTGTCTACCTAAGCTTCTGCAATAGCTACTGGATGTGAAGGCTACAGTCAATGGAGCCAGGGTACTTCAGCTAAGCAAGTGACGGAATTTACATTGTAACAATATGAATTTTCTCTCTCAACTCCATTCCCTGTCGACTAAACTTCTGTTGACTCTAGTGGAAGCTTAGACATGTAGATCACATAGAGATATCTGTATTGCATTCAACTAAGTTTAGGCGTCCCTATCAGCAGCTGAATCCCATTCTGTAAGTCTTATTAGGTCAGACTCATCTGGGCAGGTGAGTGGCCTTCTGTTCTGCATGCATTACCTCAGTGCAGAACTTCTTATATTGTCAAGACTGAACATTGAAGTGACAGGTCTGAAAACAGAATAAATTGCTTCAAAATATGCTTTATATAGATGAAATGCATTTGAACTTTCAGTTTCCTGAGAACTAAAATTAAATGTCTGAAAGAACAACTGAATGCACCATCCAAAGAATATCATCCTGAAATTGCAGTCATTAAAATAATGGGGCTGATTTGCACCAACACTTACCAGAGAGGCTGAACTAGACCAAAGTTAAGGTCCATTCAACCTCACACATGGTTTTCATTGCAGACAGTCAGGAGACAGTCCAAAAGAGAGCCATCCTTCCCCTTCTATGCCATCACAACTTCAGCAATCAACAACCACTTGGGTACTTTGTATGCTGAAGAATGCATCCAGAAAATTTTCTGTAGTGCCTCTGTGGGCTCTCTCCTCCATGAAGTAATTCAAACCCTTTTGGAATCTGTTCCTGTCTTGGAGCCCCTCAACATGCACTTCTTCAGATGAGAAATTCAGGACCTACTGCTGTGGCACTAAGCTCCACCATTTAAATATGCTCTGTGCGAAATCTTTGCATTCCCTTGATTTTCTTCTGATTTGTTTCTCAGAGGTGCTGCTGTGTTCTAGCATCAGGTGAAACAGTGAACTGCCTTCCTCACCTACCTTCTCCATCACTTTTCAGATTTTGTAGATGTCTACTGTAGTCTGTCTCTGCCAGAACAAATGTTTGAAAAGACACCAGTTTGTATGATAATCAGCTCCAGGAACCTAAGCAAGAGATCACTATAGAAAGACACCCCTAATGAATATAAAATACCTACAGAAAAAAATAATCACCTTCAGGGATTTAATACTGGATTTTCTCCCAAAGTCCTTTGTTTTGGTCAAACATTTTTAGTATATATGTTGTTGGTTCCTGTGAAATAAGACGGAGGTTGACTGTAGTCTCTTTCTCCATTTGTTTTAGTTCTCATATGAGATCCAAGGTATGAACTCCTTACCTGTTCACAAAATTCCCTCAAAGCTGAATGCATTGCTAGTGGTATCTTTAGCTTGCATTTCTAGGGAATGAAGAAATGAGAAATACTTGTAAATGCATATTGCAAACCACTAGTTTAGATAAAGGTTTTATGGAATTCACATTAACTTAAAACCTTAACAAGTTTCAGTCACCAAAGGCTATTATGTTTAGTAGGAAATTTTAATACAGCCATAATAAAATGCAGAACGCTAATCATCATTAACTTGCAGTTCTAGACAGAAGGTGTACATGTCTTTGTTCATATGCTGAGGAAGGTCTACTCAGGTAATTTTGGTAGATAAATGTGCTATTTAGTGATAAGGAGAAGATACACTATTTCCGCTGTTTTATTATTCACACATTACTTAATTCAAACTGGGAAAACTAACTAGACAAATTTCAGTAGGATTTTACAGTAAATTCTTTCAATACATTTAATAGATCTACTGAGCAGTACTTACAAGAGATTATTTCAGCAGTTAACACGAATATAGACTGAAGCATTGAGTGCATATTACTGAGAGGAAGATTGTAAACTGATAGATGAGCATGAGAAATTAGTACCAATAAATGCAGCATAAATTACAGACAATTCAATCTCCTGTAGAACACAGATTTTTCATCATCTCTGTATAAAAACTCTAGATCTCAAATTCTGTGTGTTGGCATAAAAGCCCTGTTTATCCTATGTGGCTCCTGTCTCTGTGTGTATGTCCAGTCTATGACTAAATCACAGCTTTTCACTGAACCGGTTCTTTTGGGACATGGTATATGATAAATTTTATGATACATTTTATCATAAATTTTGAGTGGGGTGGGAAACAAACTATTTAAAAGAAATTAGCTTGCTCAAGAACCAGCCTTTCCTACAGTTTTTCAAAACATGCCCTGGTCTGGAAAAAGCTCCTGGTTCAACATGTCACATACACAGTAAAATTAAAATACTTAATTGTGCAGAGCACTAGTCAGTGCTTATCTCCTGGGGAAACAGGAACTTTATGAATGATGTCTGCTTCCCACTGTGAGGAGTAAAATTACACTGTTTAAAGAATATATGTGTTAAGCACCTAAGGCTGTTTAGAGAAGTCTGGGATCTCATAATAGAGTATTATGGTATTGTGAAAAAGAGTTTTGTGAAGCAAAGTATTTAGGCTGGAAGCTAAGAGGAAGAAATTGTGAAATAAAATGGGACAAAATAATTTTTCATTTGCTGATAAGGAATTTTCTAATTAGGATGAGGAAAGTGGTTTTGTTGAGTTATGGTGATGAAAAAAACCCTGGGAATAAGAGTCTAGCTGTATTTTGGAGGGAAAAATGAAAGCACATTTGCAAGTGTACCCTGTGCATCTCAAAACCATGCTGAGGAGCATCAGCTCATGAGCACTCCAACCCAAGAGAAGTGTGCTACCAGGTGCCAGGGGCCACCAAGCGTGATACTGGGAGCAAACCCATGGTCTGCAAGTATAGGAATATGGATTTTCTGATTAGATTAGGATGTGAGTACTTTGGGCTCAGGCAAGTGTTCTAGGCATGCACCTGTACACCACTTTACGGGCAAAGGGGCTCTGCCTGCCCTTGGGACTGGAGCAAACAGGCAGCTCTAGTTGGAAAGGAAGGGAGTCACTCTTGCAGAACCCTGAGCCAAAGCATCAGTGCCTCCCAGCTGTCCCCAGCGGTGGGGGGGCTCGTGTGCCTGGTGGCAGAGGACAGAGGAGCACAAGTACTTCACCCAGACCTGGCTTGTCGTGGTTCTGTCTCCTCCTGAGAAACTGCCTAGTGCACAGGTACCTGCCCAGGAAATAACCTACTTTTGAGCCACAACAAGATAAGGTTGGAAAACAGTAAATGCAATGAAGGTTTCAGAATCATGTTGTTCTTTGGTTATGCTCCATCTTTAGTTCATAGACCTGCCAGTCTGCAGTTCTGATAGAACTTATGGCATATTGCAGATCTGATTCTTTCCTGGGTCCATCCTTGAACACAACACTACTGATGGCAGCATCATTGACACTTCCAGTGACAGCTATGCATGTGCCTGCCATGAAGCCTTGGGACAACCCAAACTTGGGCATTTGAAAATTTTGGGGTTTTTTTACTGGGAGAAATAGAGGAAAAGGTTTTCAGTGGTTTGTTTTGAATGTCCAAGTGACACTATTTGGAACAAAGTGGTGTCTCAAAAAAAAGAAATCAGAAAATCCACATTTATAATCCCACTTCAAGTCTACTTTAAACACTGTCCAGGGCAATGTCTCTATCAATAGGGATCAAGCAAGACAACTGTGCAAACACACCTGTGCTTTCTATTAATTCCCACTTTCACCTGCAAGTCAGGAAAAGTGAAAAAATACTAATTTAAAAACAAAACAAAACAACAACAACAACAATAAAAACCCAAACGAAAACCAAAACCAACCAACCAACCAAACAAACAAACCACTGAGGCGGGGAAACCCCTGCTTGTGTAAATATTGTCTGTAAATATTTTATCCGTTTATTTTGTTTTCACTTGTGGAACATGATTAGAAGAAGTAAGGGCAGTAGAAGAAGGAGGGAGAGAGTGGCAGAATGTACCTGCAGTTTTCAAAAAAAGTATCATGAATTTTTCCATAAGGCAGTTTTAAGCTCTAAGTGCCTTGGCAAATCTGTAATGTGATTTTCCAAGTGGTGTGCAAAATGTCATTCAAGTTTAAATCTGTAATATTGCTTTAATCTCCAAAAATGAAATAATAATGTTTGTCTTTACTGGGTTTGATCTAATCCTGCACTCCCTTCCAGAATCAGTTCCTACTAATTTTAGTGATCTGGGCCCAGTAATGCACATTTGACTTATCACTTTATTTACAGCTTGGATCTGTCATTGCCTTTAGGTATCTAGGATACACATTTCACACACGTACAGCACATAGAGAACATGTACTTGTAGATACACTTTCATTGAATATGATAATGTAAGGATCGTTATCCTACCTAAAGAAATGCATTTGAATTGCATACATCTCAAGCTACCCTCCAAACACCAGATAAATACCTTCCAAAAATAGCATCACTCATTTTTCACAGCAGGTGTCATTCGTCAGGTATGAGGCTGCATCTAAACGTGTTAGTAATAATAATTCAGTTTGGTATGTGACTCCAGCTCATTACCAGCAGCCCCAGGCACTGGAGGCTAGTGAAGTCACTAGAGCAGCACAGAAATACTTAATCCTATAGCAAATATTTAGTCCTATGACATGAATATTACACAAATATTGATCCTGTAAGTTAAAAAGACTCAGAAGAACCTGGCTTTTCTCCCTGAGCTGTCTGATGTGTCTTGCTGTTTACTCACTTCTGTGGTCCTGTTTGGAGAGCTGGACCAGCTCCAGGCTGCCCACCTTACCTGACCTGGCAGGGGGTGGTGGGCACAGGAAAGGGGGAGAGGAGGACCAGATCCTACCCCTCCACAGACAGGAGAGATGGCTATGACTGCACCTCTGCCTGTGAACAAAGGACATTGCAAGTGTGGGATGGTCCAGTCCTCCATGCTTCTCCTGTCCCTCCTGTGGGATCTGCTCCCAGGTAGCAGCCCCAAAGTGATTTTTTTGAGGTGGGAATGATGCCCTGTTTCTGCTTCTCATGCCTTGGGCACCTTGCTACATTTCCATGGAACACACAGCAGTGCCAAGGATGCCATCACCCCGAGAACACGGCACTTGGTGTCCCCCAATTGCCGTGCCACCATGGTGGCAGAGGATTCTTACCAAAAGCCATTTTTGGCATCCCCCCCGTACGCGGGCAGTGCCACCACAGCTAGCAGAACTGCCAGTGAGCAATGCCACTGCGCGAAGGCTAATTAGGAGTCTGCAGGGAACCTTGCTGCGTGTTTCTGCTTAATTTGTAATATTCACACTAGGCCTGACAGAAAGCCACTGAGGGGACAGGAGCGTTTCCAGTGGCCTTTAATGGGTTGTTTGCCCTGGGACACTGATAATGACAGCCCCGTTTGCGCAGGCAGTGAAAGGGCTCTCCTCCGACCCCACCAGACACCAGAGCCTGTTGACCTTAATTAGATTTCATGGCACACTTGGCTCGGTCCTGCAGCAATTGCTCAGCCTTTACTTATATGTGTTGGCTAAATGGGAACGTCCTCCTAGGCAGCAGTTCACAGGGAGCCCAGGATATGATGAGACCCTTCTATGGTGCCTTGTACCTCTTTTCAGAGCAATATGCTAAAGATTAATTTTTTTAGTAGAATAACAGTGATAAGAAATTGCTTTTCTCTTTATTGCTACTCACTATTGTTACAGAAGTGTTTCCAAACCTTGCTTCCATCTGGTGTGTTTGTGGTGCTGCACAATACAAACAGCAGGAGCCCATATCTTCATCCCAGTATGTTGCCACTCGAACACCTGCTGGTTTTAGTTTGAAATCTCAGTTACAGACACAAGGCAGACTGAGGTGTGCTCAGGTGACAAGCCCCAGGCATGGACAGTCACCTGTAGGTGGCACATGAGGAAGAGGCCTGACCCCATCCTGGTCAGGGATGCAGGGCTGCTTTGCTGCTTGCCTGTGCTGAAGGGAAGGGAGGCTGCCCTTTGCACCAAAGGTCACAGAGCAAGTGGGGGAATTACTGTCCCTGCTGTGTCCCACCACCTGGCTTCTCCAACTGGGAGGCACGGAGGAGAGGGCCAAGGCTGGATCCCTCTCTTGCAGGTGGAGAGAGACACTTGATGAGGCTGTGCAGCCATCCCAAAGAAGCCTTTGCCCTCAGTCATGCTTACAGACCGCAGACCTAGAGAAAAAACTTTCTCAGTAAGTCATGAGGCTTTATCTGCCCCCAGAGTCCCACGAAATACAAACAAGATCATACCAGCTCTCCTGACATTCCTTCTCTTGGATCTTCTGGAAACAGAGATAAATTCTCCAACAACCCTTGGAGAGCCAGAAAAGGAGTTCTCAGGCTTTGATCATTTCCTTGAGGGGAAAAAATGTAGAGAAATGGGAAAAAAAAAATTGTGTGCAGTGCTGAAGGGACAAGGGAAGGGTGAGAAGAGGAAAGAAGAGGAAGAGACTATGGTGAGGAGAGAACAAGAAAAGGTGAAGAGTGGAAAGGGTGGAAAGCAGAGAACAAAGGAGAGAAGCCCTGAACATTTGAAAGAGCAGGTAAATGAGGGAGCGAGCTGAGATGGGGAAAAGAGGAGCACTAACTTAAGAGAGACATGTAACAAAGGGAAGAAAAAGAAAGTCTTAGCAATGTATTAAATAGGAAAAATGTAGGAAATAAGGAGCTAAAGAAAGAGAAGACTTCCTTGTTGAGAGAGGTGAGAGCAGGCTGATTCTAAAGGGGGAAAGTACTGGAATCTGAAGAAATACATTACAAGCTAGACACGCAAAAGCAGAGGCATAAACTGTAAGAGAGAGCAAAAGAGAATGAAGTGAAAAAAGGAAGCAGGTGGAACAAAAGGAAACAGTTCATGTAATGTAGTTTTAAAATATTAAACATAGAAGTTAGATTAAAAAAATATTGCTGAGCTCATTTCTCTCTTTAGAACTGTACAGTATGTGAAGTGAAACATATGTATAGTCTGGCATTGCTGTTCAAATCTGCTTTTAATGGGTACAGATAATAAAGCTGGTGACCATTTAAGGACAAATGCCATTACAAACGATGACCTGTAATCCACTGTAAACTCTTACCCTCTGCTTACACAAACAGACCTGGGTGCTTGAAATGAAAAGAGACTTTTATTTTTGTTCTTTTCATGTGAAGACCATTGGTCTCCTGGCCAAATTCCACTTTCCAAATGACAAATGGTTAAAACGCTAGGCTGTAGGGTCTGTCTAGAAAGAAAACAGTTTTATTTGGTATCTCCACTATTAAGAGATGTAGTAGTCTATTCTGTTTACTACCAGTGAATGGCATGTGGAGGATTACTGAACAATTTGGCAGAGGGTAGCTTCTTTTTAAAGTGATAAGTTGTTTGGAAGAGCTGCTTGTTCCCAGCACAACCTCCAGCCAGCTTCCTGGAAGGCTCCTTGCTCCTCCTTTGCTTGCACAGGACCAGAATTGTACACTGTGCTGAGCGGAGAAAGGAACAAGCCAAGCACTTGAAGCTACCCAGTGCTGTGTTACCTGGCATGATCTGAGCACTGTGCATGCAGAGGGTGTGACTCACACATTTACAAGAGATGGGCAAGGGCATGTGATGGTGATAGTCCTGGTGAGTGAGGAATGCAGAACCTTTCCTCCTGCAGGGAGAGAGTTGCCAACCCCAAAAGGAGAAGCCAAGGCCATAGTCTAAGCAGTGTCCTGCCCTACCCTGCAGAAAATGTCCTTGGAAAACCATGTGGGATGTCCCTTCTGAGTGCTGGGCTGGGCTGTGGGGCTGGTATCAGCTGCAAACTCAGCTCTTCAAACACGGGCTAATGTGAAGAAAATGTAGTGCCAAATGTAGAATGCCTTTATTCAGGTCCTGTGATTTTTAACCCCTCCCCCCAAGCTCACCAAACTGGTGCAGCTCCTTGTACAGTAACCAAATATGATCACATGACTTGGCAACATTGTCCTTCTAGAATCAAGTCTTCTACAGTCACCTCTGCCTCTGTCCTTCCCTCCTTCTCCCATTCAAAAACATCACCCACAGTCTGGCTCCCCATCTCTCACCAGAACAAAAAGCATGCGACCTCTCCACTCTTTACCATGCATGCCGTAGAGCAGGTCCCAATTAAAAATCTAATTTTAATGTTGTTTTAATCATCACTGGACTTGTGAATTGATGGCAAGAGATTGTAACAAGGATGGACAAAAGACATAGAAACCCATAAGAAAAACTAATGATGAATCATTATTTGAAGGGTGAGTCATGCCTGAGTGCATGCATACGTCAAGCATGAGACTGGCATAGCTTCACTTGATTAACCCAAATCTGCTTTGTTTAAGTCTTCTTTTGCAGCTCTGCTTTTAAGGAAACAGTAACACAAAACAGTTGTTTGTACAGTGGTTTTATTTCCTATCTATGGGGATATTTTGGTGAATCTCAGCAGAGAAGCCATGGCTGGAAGAGATAGCCAGTCTCAATTCTAGTTCCAAGACAGGGTCAGTTTCACTCTAATTCTTTTTAATAGAGGTTTGTATGGTCTGCTTTTTAAATTCACTGGAGATGGAGATTCAGGCCATCCCCATCCGCCACTGTAGACTCAAACCTTTCACAGCCATCCTTGGATTTACAAGGAGAGGAGCAGCTATCTTTTAACAGGGGCAGTTTCAGGACCACACACAAAGGTGTGAAAGCAACCATCCTGCTTTCCACGGTCTCCTGCTCTCCCTGGGACCCCTCACCAGTGACAGGGGGCTGCACAGCAAACGACCTGTGCTTCTGCACGGTCATCCCTGAAGGCTGCCTGACCACTGGTGCTGATGTGAGGGATGGGGCAGGGATGCACACCCTGCAGCAGCAGCACAGGGTTAGGTCAGTGTGGAGTGACGGAGAAGCTGAGCCCCCGGCTATCATCCATCGTGTAGTATCTCCAGCTGCACTTTGACGAACACATTGAACTTACACGAGTCGGAAGTGATGCTGAGTGAGGTGATGGTGGGGCTACAGCTGCTGCTGGCAGGGCTGCTCAGTGTCCCCAGAGATTAGCTGTTCCCTTCAGGCACTGTTCTGCTCCATGCCCCCTGCTGAGGCTGATCTGCTGTTAGCATCCCTGCTATCAGCGGGGCTACCTCGTGGTGGCCACCAGAGGTGGGCTGAGCACTCGGCTGTGTCCCTGCGCTCCTGTGACACCGGAGTTGGACAGCACGAGCCCAGTTACTGTTGCAGTGCTGTGCTGTTCAGCTGGCTGCTGGACTGCTGGCATCACCAAAGCTCTGCCAGCATTTCTCTCGAGTGCTACCAAAAAAACCATCCAAATCCTATTATATTTGTTTCTGTGTCTTTGGATAGTAGGATGGAAGATCTGCTTCATGACAGCAGAAATTGTGTGGCAGCCTTCTGTGATAGGCATACAGAGTTTTCTACCAAATAGAATGTATTCACTTATTATATAGGAAAATAATTGTATATTAACAGTTAAGGATCCTGGGTCTTTTTCTGCACTGATGCAGAAGGATTCGGGTTTCAAAACTCATTTAGAAAAGGATCTGGTGCTGGTAAATGCACCACATTTTGCTAGGCAGCCAGGTGGTTTAGAGAAATCCTGATTTCTAGTCAAGTGCTGAACAGCACAAACACAGACATAATACCGTGTAACTCTTGCAAGCATTTAGCCATTGGCAAACAGCTGCCTACCAATCTCTTTATGAGATTTATTTCTCTCTCATGGTTTTTGTCAAGGAAACAGTAGCTGTTGATAACATTCAGAAACACAGAGGTGCTATTTAATACTTGGGATAGCGAACAAGCCAAAAATCCACTGTAGAAAATAAGCTTGTGTGAACACTTGACTTTTTAAATAGTTTTATAGATTGTATTTGCCTAGTGTTTATAATTCAGGGAATATTTATTTGCAAGTAACATCAGCCCCAGTATCCCTAGAGCTATAGGCTTTGTGGTTCTCTGATCCCTAACCCTAACCCTAGTGGCAGCTTGGGTCTGTGGCTGAGGTCCCCAGCACCATGAATGACCCAGATTAGAAATTATGTCTACATAGCAATGTTGGTACAGTGCCATGCTTCCTTTGGTGTGCTTTTTCCAGCCCCAGTGCTCTAGAGCTGTAGGCTGTGTGGTTCTCTGACCCCTAACCCTAACCCTAGTGCCAGCTTGAGTCTGAGATGCCCAACATAATGGGTGGCCCAGATAAGAATGGTGTGGAGGCAGCTGTGTTGGTGCACTGCTGTGCTCCCTTTGGCATGACTTTTCCAGCCCCTGTGGAAAACTTTTTATTTTATCCAAACATCTCTATTCTAACAGGCATTTCACACAGCATTCATACTGTGGGTTGCAGCAACATCACTTATCTTCCTGCAGGCAAAACTCTGTTTTGTTTTGACAGTCATTACTGATGCTTTTTCCTTTTGCAAAAAAAAGGCACCTTACCCAAGATAAGACTTGGGGCAGTCATGGGAAGGAAACAAAATGGGAATGCAGTTTCCCCTGGTGAGGCATTCGTGCTTTTCCTCTTTCCAAGCAGAGCTGGCTCATTGCTCCACAAAGGGTCAAGCTGGGCAGCCAGTGCCAATGTCTGTCTAAAACTGAAGCACCTCGTTTTTTTCCTCAAAACAAAAGCACTGCCTACAGTCCTGAGCCTGTGGGAAAACCACTCCTGACAACTGAGCACAGTTGCAGCATGCTGCAGCTCTGGTGCTCGCTGATTCCTTTTGGAAGGGAGAAAGGGGAGACTGGGGAAAATTACATTTGAAAATTTATTTCAGTACATCAGAGAAAGCTCCATCCCCTCTCACCTGCACAATTCCAGCAGATTCACCCTGCAAGAGGCAGCTGGAGGCCACGTACCAGGCGAGATCCATGCTGCAGCATAGCATTTCGCCTTAATTTTGGCTCAGTGCCACAAAAGCACCCCTATGAATCCATCCCTACAGGCTCGGCAGGCAGCGCACGGCTTAACGCCATATTAAATTGCCTCTTTCATTCTGCACAGCACAGCACAGCAGTATTGGCAGAAAGAAGGAGATGTAAAAGCATATCACATGAGTCAAGGCAGATTCTGTACTGCAAACTTGCTCTCTCCATTAGCGTATCTTTATAAGGGCTGATTGGTTCCTCTAGGGAGAAAGATGAGATTTGGCACTACGGTGCTCAAGTGTTTTCTCAATAAGAGAGAAAAAAAAAACTATTATGGCCAACTCTTATATCAGGGCTAGTACTGAGCTTGCCTTAAGATTACAAAACTACATTTTAGAGTTTTGCTTCTTCGCTGCTTATATTTTCCTCTGTAGGGATGCTGCTGCATTTGGGAATTTCCATATGTGTTTGTGGTGTGGACCAACCGGTCAAATCCAATTTCTGCTCAAATTTATAGTGAGCTTTTCACTTCATCAAAAATAGCCCAGATTTAATACCAAGAACATTAGAGTCCCTCAAATTCATACATTTTCTTCTGACTCACAAGTAAAGAGCAGTCTTTAGGCACATCCTAAGGACACTAGTGTACATCATCAAACAGCCCCAAACGTGACAGAATGGTGTCAGTTCAGCTGAGGGAACAGCCTGCTCTTGCTAAGCTCACAGCAGGGAAAGGAAGGGATTGTGGCAGGTCATTGTTTTCACACTTAGGCAAGGACTTCTTGGGTGCTTCAAAGCTTGGGTGCATTCCCTCTGTACTTCCAATTCCTGGGTTAATTTCCCCAAACAGGCACCACTGAGAACTGCAGACTTGCCCTGGCTCTGCACACCACCAGGCAGAGCAAACAAGGAGAGGAGGAAGGAGGAATTACCCTGGCGATCCCTTCTGTGATTCCCCAGCAGCTGCAGTCCTCAGCTGACCCCGGCGGGGAGAGACTGTGAGAGTTACACTGGATTACAGATCCCAGCTGCTCTTAACCTGGGGGCAGCCGCGACTGCCTTGGCCAATGGTGCAGCAGGGGCTGCCTGCATGCATGGCTTCATTGCACCCAGGCAGCTATTTATACCATCTTCCTGAGTTCCCTTTTTCTTTCTTTTATCCCTGCAAATCCTTACTATGTCATTGTGTGGCAATAAAATCACTGCCACTAATCTTGAGACAGTTTGATTCTTATGTTTTTAAATTCAAGTGGGTGGCTAGTCCTGGGAAGCCCCACAACTCAGCAGAGCAAGGAGTCTGGATCCTCATGAAAGCTGATGGTTCTTTCCTCTTCTCCTTCCTTAGAAGGACCTTCCTGGATGTTTTGGTACTGACTGGTACAAAGTGAGAGGATGCAATCTGTCTGGTCACCAGGATAGTTCCCAGTGGTGGAGAAACTGTCTCGAAGAGCAGCAGTACTGCACTGAAGTGGATTACCTGATGGTAATTGTACCCCATACATTTTTCTGTTTGATTTGGCCTGAGAGTCCACACCCCTTATGCACAATGCATTTTTACTTCATTCAGGGGAAAATGGATGCATTTCTCCTTGCCAGTTTTGGAATATTTATATTCAGTCTTCAAGGAAAAAATATTTGAACCACACATGTCACTGCTGTCCTGATAGCTAGTTGTTCTCTATATAGCTTTATAATATAGGGGTAAACATCACAATAATTTTCATCTGTAATTTTTACCCCTCACAGCCCCCCATCACTGCAGCCATGCATGCCCAGAGCTACCCTGTAAGAGCAAGGCAGCATTGGGAGGATCCAGAAAGAGGAGATCCCTTCTGCCCCCTCCCTTATGCCTGTCCTGAAGCAGCCCTGGTTGTGTATTCAATGCACTGGGGACAGTTCAGGGTCTCTATCTGAGACTCACACTCATTTTTACTTTTGCAGCATAAGGATATTCATTGCTCATGGCACCAGATTTCTTAACCTACATGGTTTTTTCTCCCATGACAGAGGGTTTTGGGCTGCCTGTGGTAGGAGACTCACACACACTCACTCCACAGTCTAGGGGGAACTGGGGAAGAATGCAGAGCCCTCAAAACCAGCAAGATTTGGTAGAAAATTTGAGTCTGGTCTCTTCCTTCAGCTGAAGTCCCTTGAGGGGGAATATTTTGGCTATTTTTGAGGCAGTCCTAATAAAAATAAAGTTGGGGTGGGGTTTTTTGTTTTTGTTTTTTTTGGGGGGGTTGGCTTTTTTTGTTTGTTTGTTTTTGTTTGTTGACTTGTTTGTTTTATTTTTTGCTACTGGAGCATCAGAGTACATTTTACTCTGCCCACACAGAGTCCTTCTAAAAATCTAATGTTTGTATAATACATAGTTGTACATAGACCTGTTATTATTCCACAGTTTTTTTCAGAGATCTCTGTTGCAAGTTTCATTACCATAGACCTGAATCTACTCCATATAAAATGAATGGAAAATATCCATTAAATCAATTCTGAATTAAATTATTTTCTATAGTTATTGAACATATTCTTTCTAAAAAGCATTGCTGAATTCTATGAGAGATGATGAGGACTAGGAATGAGTATTGTCATTTAACACTCTTGCTTCATTCCAGAGATTTACATAATATGTGAAAAATTAGCAAGTGTTTTGCACTTCTTCAAGGGCCGCTGTTATCATTCTCTTTATCTTCTGTGGATGCTACTGACTCTATCTCACACTCATCACCACACCACAAAGTTTCTGGGAAGAACAAGAGAGGCCAAGTTTTCAATGATGACTTTTGCTTTCCTTTCTTTAAGAAAGGCCTAATCCATACAACGTGGAAAACTGAGAATCCAGCTGTTCAGGGCAGCATTTAAGCACATGCTTGTCTCCAGGCTGCAGCTATGAACAGATATGAGCAAAGTTATGAGCCACAGCCTAAATTATCCAGCATACACTTTCCTCCTGTGCTTATCTAAGTCATTCCAAACCTTATTGACTGATCAAAATCTTTGTGTGGTGAGTTTATGTTGCTAAAAGTGTCACATTAGAAGTCACCAATTAGACGTCTTTAATTCCTGAGAATATGGGCCAGGTCCATGCTCTGGCTGTGGGAACTGAGGAGGCAGGAGCACTGCAGACCTAGCATGACCTGCCAGCAAGCAGAGGACAGGCTGGCTCTGTGCAAGTCACTCCTTCCAAGTGCCATAAAGTCACGGTGCTTATTAGGTCAGAAACCTTGAGCTGGTGGAAGCAATTTCTGCCAGTGTACGCTAGAGCAGTCTGACGTGTGAACACCCTTACGTTATCAGCAGTGAGTAGGAAAACAATAAGCCATTTTCTCTCCAAAGGCAGGAAAATGCCCTGCAGCCCTGGCTCCTTATGCAACCCCTAAGAATGGACCACAGTTTCACAAGTTTGTGAATTAGGTTACCTCATGTCAGAAACAGGAACTCCTACATAATACTCTCATAAATACCCGCAGGACCGAAATGAGTCTGCTGTTCCAACACTTTCTGTTAAATAAAATCAGTCCCTGCTTTGGTTAATACACTGGATATTTAAAACTTATTATTCTTAATCTGTGTTTGTGTGTTAGAGGAGTAGTAGCCAACTCCAGATGACAGGACAGATGGAGTTTTACAGCGCATAAAAAAATTGGGTTCTCGATAATAAGTCATATGTTACACTTGCATGTTCTTCTACAGAATTAAGATATTTCCTCTAACAATTAACAAAAATGGAAGAGAACTGGCACCACAGCATTTTGACATAGCTCTAATAAAACTACAGAGCTGAAACTATGGAACTTTCACATTCTTCCCTCAGGACACTACCCAGAAAAACAGATTTAAGAAAGCATGGTATGCTCATCGGGGTATACTGCAGAAGAAATTGCTCCTCTTTCTGGGTCAGAAAGGACTCTTTCAATAAAGAAGGCCACTCTAGCTCTTGCTCTGCACGATGGACTCTGAGACAACTGGGTTGAGTCAACTTTCAAATGCAGGCATCTCCAAAGATGTGCAATAGGAAAATGAGTGTGAAACCTTTTAGCAGCCAGCATTGGTCAGCACCTTCACCTCATAGCCTTGTAGTTCCTCCCTCTTCCAAATCATGAGGAGAGGAGGTTATCAGTTCCCAGGGAGCAGGACACACTCCCTCCACACCTGGAGCTGTGATGTGTGACTTTGTTGAATTTCAGATCTAGATAATAACTAAAAATCCTTACAAAGACTACCTAAAGATTCCAGAAAAGACATTGAAGGTGGGTTTTTAACATCATCCAGTGTAGGTCTGGCAGCCACTGAGCTAGCCCTCAAGCCGAACCACACTTGTTCTGTAAATCTGTATCTTCTCTTTTCAAGGAAGTTGTTTCCTTGGTGATCACCATGACCCAGAGATTCCACTCATGTTTGAAGCAGGAAAAAGAAAAGAGAAAAAGCTAATACAGAGAGAAGGGTTTGCTAAAATGGCTTTCATCTCCTTACTAACTGCAGTGGTTATCCAGAAAGGAAAGCTTTTACCTGCCTACCTTTTGATCAAAGATTTTTTGTGTAATAATATCTTCTGGAGAGTGATATTGCAGCCACAGGACATTGCATTATTAAGTGAAGGAGGAGCTCGGTCAGATCCTGCAACTGAAATCTCTTCCACCCTGTCCTCACCCTTGCTGAGACCTTTACTCTGAGACAGCCTCTTCCTTTGAGCGTTTTCAGGAGCAGAGGTGGCAGTTCCAGGCCAGCCCGAGGGAACCTTTATTCTGTGTATTGGCACAACCTCTGGTCCCTGAGCAGCACTCACTGCGTGTGTAAATCCCAGTGGGTGAAGTCTACAGTCCAGCATAAGTATTTCTGATTGCCTGGAAATAAATCCCCTCTGTCCCTTGACAAAATATATTCAGCCTCATGATAGCCACAGAAGCAGAAAACCTTCCCTTGAAACTCTTTCCCATAAAACGTCTCCGAGCTCAGCCAAGTGCTACACTGCTCACTCTGCTGATGAGCTCAGGGCGATGAAGCAGAGCAGGTAAAGGGCTCCCAGCTTCTCAGAGAAGACTTTAAGCACCATGAAGATCTGAGTATAATTCTCTTTCCCATAAGTCCATAATTAAGCAATGCTGGAGCATATGATTTTCTTTCTGTTTCTACTGGTATTTAAGGCTTAATCATTCCCTCTGATGGTGCTAGGTCATTTCCCCCCTGTTATATTTGCATAAACTAGCAGATAACCAGTGTTGTCAGAATATTCCAGAATCAGTGGGTGGGGAATCATCCCCACACCTACACTACTGGTCTGAGCTGTAAAGAGGCCGGTTAACAATGATGGAAGTAGATGGCTGGGAAGCAAAGCCGGGGGGGCATGGAGAGAAAACTGCTCCTGGACTACCCCTGGAGTTCCTCTCGTAAGGCACCCCATGCAGTGATTCCATCCTGTGCCAACCTTTTACATATTTATTTCTTTTCCTAAAGAACCTTGTAGCACAACTCAGCCCTAAGGGCAAGGCTCATACCTGTGTTTGAAAATAGTCTTTGCTAATAATCTGCACTGAAGCAAGGAATGAGCAGATCTTATGTACCCTTCTGTAGAGCTGAATACCGAGTTTCAGGTAGCCAGATGCTAGGTCTCACACAATCTCAACAGACTGCAGCAGGAAGGTATAAAATATTTCAGGAAAAAAAACAAGATCTATATTTTTTCTTGTATTTTTTTCCCTTCAGAGTGGGCAGAAAAGGATCCTCTTTGGAGTCTCTTCATTTTAGAAATACTTTTTTTTACGACAAAGAAATAATTTGATTGTGATAAGGTGAGGACAGAGATCCTTTTCGGCAGCTATGGGTTACCAGGGCTGGGTTATTTATACTTTTCACCGTATCAAGGAGTTTTTGAGTAATTCTAGTGAATATCTGTTTTTCAATGGCTTTGACTGACTGCCTTTTCTAACTGAATCATACTCAGACTTCCTGTCATCTCTGAATATGACTATTTTGGTGATAAAATGCAAATTACTATATTTATTTGTAGAAAAAATAGGTAAGGGTAAAAGTTGTTAGGTGGACATTAGAAGCTGAGCCATTGGAAGAACTCGTTGGTTTCTTTTCCTAGCATTTTCTAACTTTTTTAACACTTCCAAATATTCTCTCCATCTGTAAGTATTTTCAATCTACTTTTGCAATATCATTATAAATTTGATATTTATTTTTGCCTGTTTCTTGCAGAAACATGAACATCTGAGGAAGAATGAGAAATAAAGATGGATCCTGATGGATTCTTAATAACTACTCCCATCAAGAGTGCGTGAAATCTGTGCATTATTGCTTTGTTCATATGTAAAAGTGATGGGGGATCATGCTGATGGTAAAGTGAACCTCAGAAGTATAAGCACCTCCATAATAGACCACTATGGAAACATCTACCATAGGAAAGCTCTCTTTAAATCCGCATCAGAGGTGTTTATCTTAAATGGTAAACTTTGAGGGTTTCTGTTCCTTGTACAGGAACGCTTCCCATTTCTCTGCAGATATTTGCATTGTCTGTATGTGCTTTAAATCACTCTTGAAATATGTATATTTATATTTGCTGCTCTTTTTGCATCATCCTGGGCTCCCAGTGCCTGCACTGGTCTGTGGTACTGCACTTCCCGAGGTAATGAAGAATTTACCAGGGTGTCTCCCCTTTTTCAGACGGACTCTACCTGAATTCTTCTGGCCCAACAACCATGTCCCTGGCAGCACCTCTGTAAGTCATGGATCAGCTGAACAGCATCATGTGCCTTGCAAACAAGTTGCTAAGAAGTCATAAACCAGCAGGCAGATAACCTTCTGGGAGAGCACATGAAATCTGAATTACAGTTTGGTCCCAAGTCCCTTCTTCCACACCAAAAGAAAGAGAATAAAACTAGAAAAAATCATCTCCCAAAACTGTTTATATCACAGGTCTCTGTAGCCTTCAGCATGCTGTGAAGGAAAATGGCATGTCCTTATACCAGAACTGTCCCTCCCAGAAAAATGCTCCACCATATCTGACCTCAGTTATGCTTTGACTATGCTCCAAAGGCAAACCTATGCTGGTAGACTCCCAAGAGCAGATTCTCTGATCTCTTTGATTTGATTTCCTTCTGAGAAACAAATTTACCTAGAAAGTGTGAATTTAAAGAAGCCTAGGAGTCTTTGTTCTGATGGGAGCCTGGTGACAGAATTCCTCCAGTTTCACTATTGCTGCTATAGATGTCCTCCTAGAAAACTAAAAAAGATTCACAGAATCGTGGAATCATCACAGAATCACAGAATCACTTATGTTGGACAAAATCTCTGAGATTGAGTCCAACCTTTGACTGATCACCACCTTGTCAGCTAGACCATGGCACTAAATTCTACCTCTGGTCTTGCCTGAAACACCTTCAGGGATCCTGCACCACCTCCCTGGGCATTCCAAAGTCTAATCACCCTTTCTGTGGAAAAATTCCTCCTGATGTCAGTCTGAACTTTCCATGGCTCAGCTTGGGGCTGTGTCTTCTTGTCCTGTCACTGGTTGCTTGGGAGAAGAACTTGACCCTCACCTGGCTACAACCTCCTTGCAGGTGGTTGTGGAGAGCAATAAGGTCACCTCTGAGCTTGCTTTTCTCCTGCCTAAACCCCAGTTCCCTCAGCTGCTCCTCACAGGACTTACCCTCTGTTCATGACCCTTCACCATCTCTGTTGCCCTTCTCTGGACACACTCCAGCCCCTCAATGTTCTTCTTGCAGTGAGTGGCCCAAAACTGAACACAGGATTTGAGGTGTGGTCTCATTACTGCTGAGAACAGGGGAAAAATCCCTGCCCTGGTCCTGCTGGCCACACTATTGCTGATCCAGGCCAGGGTGCCATTGGCCTTCTTGGCCACCTGGGCTCATGTTGGTTCATGTTCAGCTGCTGTTAAACAGCACACCCAGGTCCTTTTCCACCAGGCAATTTCCCAGGCACTCTATACCCAGCCTGTAATGCTGCCTGGGGTTGTTGTGACCCAAGTGCAGGACCTGGCACTTTGCTCTGTTGAACCTCATACTGCTGGTCTCAGCCCATCTATCATCTGTCAGCCTATCCACCTATCTCAGCCTGTCCAGATCTCTCTGCAGAACCTTCCTGCCCTCCAGAAGATGATCACAGTTTAGTTTGGGTTGGAAGGAACCTTAATGATCATCTAGTTTCAACCCATTCTCCCTTCTCCCTTCCACGGACAGGGATGCCACCCATCAGTCTCCAGACAGTTTTCCTAACTTCCGTTGGCTAATTGCTAAAGAAGTGAGATTTGCTTGTTTTGATGTCTGGAGCCCAAAAAATAGTGATCTTATGAGAATAACTGACACCAGGTGTTATGTTTTAACTGACACTGAGTGTTACATTTCTCTGTATTAGTTGTTATAATTCTGTTCTCCCCATTTAGTGGGCAGAATGGTGAGAAAGAAGTCACTGCATCCAAGAGATCTTTTTGATTAATTAATATTGAATGACAGAATCCTTCAATTAGCCAATGCTAGTTTGGAAATCAATTACTTGGAAAGGTGTCTATAACATATTGCCTAATGCACCATGTCTCGTACTTTGTAGCATCTCAAACCTTACTGCCAGGTTTGAGCACTTTGCACTGTAGTAAATGTGTCACACCATAAATAAAATTTTAGTGGATGGAAAAGGAATAAAGATGCATGAGCTTTGCTGTAGTACTGAGGGGAATATCAACAGGGCAGTAAAGAATGAAGATATAAATTTATCTGGTACTTCACTGACACTGATTTGCAGACACTTATGCACACAGGAGAATTGTCTCTGTGACCTCTGCTTGACAATGATAATATGGTAGTAATTGACTTTTCACTATTGTGTAGCTATTAGAACAAAAATAGACATACTTCCAGAAGCAAATTTATCATCAGTTATAGCTCCATCAGAAATTCTTTCAGGTATTTTCTACCTTAATTCAGTTCAGGAGCCTAATTCTTTTTGTAATTAGCAATTATGGTGCATATTGACAAATAGCACATAGAGTAGGCAAATTGATGTGAAATGAATGTGTATCATTCACACGAAGTTCCTTGAAACGTACTATTTCTGTTTTTCTTTTTCATAAGATGGACAAGTGAGTCTACTTTAAAGAAAATTACTCCTTGGCAACAGTGACCCAAGAGGTCTGCAAGTCTGCATAGCAAGCAATCTTGACAGCTTGATTATTTGTTATAAGAACAGTTCTGAAACATTTAATCTATAGAGCTTGTTATGATTTCAGCTGAGAAATTTCATCTTCAATATTCCTGAGGACTAAACTAAAGTGAGAGGCGGGCTACTGCAAGTCACTCATTAGTACCCACACCATGGTTTAATCCTTGTTAGAGGAGAATAACAAATGTAGAAGGGTTCATTTCTCCCCTTGCATGGGAAATGTGATTCAAGAGTGTATTTTTCAGTCTGCTCAGAAGCATGCAAAAATAATGTTCATTAGCATTAGGGAAGATACAGATGCTGTGTGAGAAAAGGATATAGCTATGATCATTGATTCTGGCAGAAGACTTCAGGGGCTCTCTTTGAAGTCTGACAACATGAATCTGTGCCCAGATTTGCTAGGCTTTAATCTGTGACAATTAAATTAGGGGATAATGGAAAAGATGGTGCTGTCTTCATTCTTGTTTGAATTAATGATTTCTGGATTGTGAGGAATGCTTGCCTCTCTGGCTGGTCGTTATAGAACTTCTGTTCCATCAAACTCTGACTGAAATACTGGATTTAAAGCCCTCAAAGCACCTATAATTCTTCTTTCCTGTGACTCCACTGTTACTTCTGCAGACCACCTAGTGCACACTTTGTAAATACTACAGGGATTTATATTAATGTAACTAATCCAAGAATGCATGGAAGAGATGGGAGCACCAGCCATCCTTGCACAGGGAAGAGGACCTTGCAGTCCAGGAGGTGCGGCCAGACATGGAGGGGACAGCTTTTGGTGGTGGGGAGGGTGTTGGTGGCACAATGTCACCCCTCTCCATCCTTGTACTGCCTTGCTCGTTTCTCTGTCACATCTCTACACACTGAGCCCTGCTTCTGCCTAAAGCTACCCATGGCCAGTGCCTGCACATCTACTGCATGCCTGCATTGCTCCTGCGGCTGAACCCAGCTCACGTGACCTGTTATAAAACCATGTTATTGTCTAGTTTAAAAATGACATAGTTTAAAAATGCCCCAGAGCAGCTCAAATTTTTCCTTCTGGAGAACCCTTGAAATAAGATTTACAACACTCCCATTTAAAAATCATGCAGTTTAGTAAAAAGAAATTATTATTTTCTTCAGCGACAGCTGAATAACATATTGCCAGAGGTACAAAACTAATAGTAATTTGGAGTTTATTAATATTTGTCCCCAATTTTTTACTTTTAACATTTCATCATATCCAAAGGCCTCACCTATGCCCCTCAAGCAATATTTACTTATGATTACAGTCAGCGTTTAGAATGTGTGATGTGACAGCTAATATTTTTATAAATGGTACAATAAAGAATATAGTTCAAAATTCCATGAGTTGATCAAGAAATCTCTGTCTAAAATAGAATGTGGTCCTTGAAATTTCTGGAGAGAAGGTGAATGTTCCAGTGGTCAGGCATTTTGTTTCCAAAAAGTCCATTGTACTTCAGCTACAAAGAAAAATCTGCTTATTTTTCATAAATTCTTCTAAGTATGGAAGAAATCTAACATGTTTATTCTTGAATATATAATGACAAGTTATGTAAACTTGGAAAAGAAAGAGTTGTGTTACCTCAAGATGAATTGCTGTTGAGGGAAGGAGACACACACCACTGCAGCTTTTTAAGCGCCACATTTGGAAATGCATTAAGCTTTATTAAACTTTCAACATATTTTATATATTTTTCTCCAGTTTTACTGTGTCTAGGCAGGATACATCTGTTGTAACTCAGGCATCTGAAAGCGAGACATCTAAGTTTGACTTAGTCACCCAAACTCCCTTTCAGAGTCAAAGGACAGAGGCAAGCACCTGCAGAGGGCACTTCATCTCATCCTCATGCTGGGGTCTGGCACCAGGTCAGACCAGCTGCCCCAGGGGAGTGACAGGGTCTCATCAACCATCGCAAGATAAGCCTCGAGTGACCAGCTCTGCCTTAGATCTTTCAAACATCCTAAGTTAAGTGTGACGACTGTTTAAACAGAAAGGTTCCCCAAGACTGTTGATGGCAGAATACTCACACCCATTTACAGAGCAGAGGGTTTCAGGCTGGTTTCTGTAAAAAAAGATGAAGTATGCAACATGCACCAGATGTATATGAGTGACTTCTCTTGCCAAATTTATTGTAGGATATTTGCCTGGGTCTCTGTAAGTCTTCAAAGGGACTAATGGATGGCAGAGTTCTTGAGGTCTGATTAGTTTCAGCAATGCAAAGCCTTTATGGGAATGCTGCAGATTGACTCTGAGAAGAAAACAAGACTAAATTGCTCTGTTCACTGCGTTAATTAATTAAGGCTATCTGGCAAGGTAGGCTGCCTGCCTTTTTATTTTCATCCCAGTTTCAACAAGAAGCCAAGACAAAAATGAGGCAGAGAATCAGCCTGAAAAAGCAGTTGTCATGGTGTAGGCAGGCATTTCAACTACATATATTCATGTACCATAACAGTTCTGAATTTGCTGAAGTTGAATGAGGTGTTATAGTACTTCCACTAATATTTGCCCTGTGCCCTAACAGAAAATGAGAACTATTGTCTTTGGCAATATGAAAGATAAATGTTTACAACATTTTTTCCCCACCTATTTCAATAGAACTATTCAAATATTCAATAAGTTATTTTCATTCCTAATGTATTTTTCTGTTTTGGACTTGCCTGCCAGCCTTTGTGGTTGTCCTGGTTTAGGGCAAATCTGGGAGGAAACTTCCGAAGGGGGTCCCTCCAGAAAAGTAGATCCAAGCCACTCCTCCCCCCAGCTGGTTTGGGAGATAGACTCCTTGGAGAAAAGTGGAAAAAACTATTTATTTAACAAACAAAACACCCATAAGCATAAAGAATGAACAATACTACAAAATAAAACCTCTTGCCGTTCTGAAGAGATGGTAAATTCAGAAAGTCCTTTCCGTGGATGTGTCTTTGGTTTCTCTCTCAGTCTCTCTCTCTCCGAGGCTCGGGCCCGGCGTCCCGGCTGCAGTGCCGCTTGGGGGGAGCCCCCCCCGCTCCGGGCGATGGTCCTGGTGTCCCCGGATCGAACAACAGCAGAACAGTCCAAAAAAACACCTCTGGCCTCAGCTAATTAAAAATAAAAACTAGCCAGAAAGCAAAAGAGGGAAAAAAACCAAAGGAGAGCTCTCCGCTCTCTGTGCAGAGAACCCAGAGTCCAGGAGCAGGAATGCTGAAGGTGTTATCTCTATGTTTTGAAAACAACTGCCTCAGATGTTCCATCGCTTGTCTCTCCTTCTACCCTCTTTGCTCTCAGATCCAGTCTTTAAGGTGCAAAACTTATTTCTGGGCTAAACTGACGAAATGGGGATAAAAGCATCACACAGTCAGCCTAGGACATTGGATTTGACTGTCTCTTATCTGCTCGATAGCATGAGACAGACATCTGAATTCCACCTCAGAAAAAGCCTTTGCTGTTCTTTTCTTAGCTTTGTGTATTCTTGTCACCCTTCCCCAGCACTGGTGGAGCCTAGTGAGAGAATCAAACTCTGCGTCACGCAACAGTCACCCCAGCCTCACAAAGAGAAACCTGTCAGTATCCCAACAAGATTAGCTACTGATTGTGTCTGATCTCGGGCAAGAGCCTGGAGTGAGCCACATGCAGTTACCTGCTCTGGAGGTTGTGTAGTGTGCTCCTGTGCAGTGCTACAGACTAAAAGGGCCAGAGAAATGCCAAGTGGACAGCCAGGGAGAGGGATTCTCCTGAAACCTGAGTTATTCATGAGCTGGTTAAATGCAGGAGCTCTCATCCAACAGAGAGGCATTTCCATATCTAAGAAGTGGAAAAAGTCCTGTTATTTTACTTAAGAAAGTGGTCAGAATGCCTTCTGGCAATGGAAGAAATAGTGTGAACCGCAGGATAACAGATGAAATTTGTCTGGACTCCTCCAAGAGCTCAAAGTGAAGCCTGAACACAAAAGATAATCTGATTATGAAAGAGAGGTGATCTAATCTTGAAGGGGAGGTGGTCTGAGGGGAAGATAGGGAGGACAGGCACTTGGGACAGCTCTCTGGTGGGGTTCCCCCAGAGAAGCTGTGCATCTCAAGTGAAATGCCTTGGGAGTCTCCCAGAAGATGCAGTGCCATGCACAATGTCTGGAGTCCTGGATGAACCTGACAGGTCTGGTGACTGATGGATGTCTACCCAATGCAGCCCCATAACCTCCTATTTAATTTCATCCATTGCCTATTCTATATACATTTGTAACTCTGTTGCCTGTTTTGGATGCTATGAATAAATTACTGTATTTGCCTTCTATTTTAACCTGGTTAAAGTTAAGTGTGATTTCAGGTAACAGGATAACAAGTCATTCTTTCCTCAAAGATCCAGTGAATCTGTGAATGAGGGCCTGGTTTGGATGACAGGTCACTCCTGCTATCTTTTTCTCTGCCATCTCAAATGATGAGTGTGTGGGGTATCAGTTCAAACTGAGGCAATGAACCATGTTGTAATCAATATGATGTTCTGGGATGGAATTTCAGTCTTCTTCTTTTGATTTTTTTATAAACTTAGGAAATTAAAAGCACAGACCATGTTGTACAGAAAGAATATTGGTAAGGTACTGCATTGAGCAACCAAAAGTTAATATCAAAGACATAGTCAGTTCTGTGCATACATATAACACTGACCAAAGACAAGATCCTTTCAAATCTCTCTGTTTCCTCAAGATGTCTCCAGTATATTTTATTGGTTTATCACTTGTAGAGGCCTTTCAAGACATCTTCATACCACGTAACAGTTAATGCAAAACACAATCTCATTTTATTGTTGATTCTGGGACAGTTACCTACTAACTTAATATCAGATCTTCAGTGGATGTAAATCATCATCGTCACCATGGAAGTCAAAAAAGCAGAAACAGTTTGTGAATTTATCACAGGAATAATTGGACAATTCAGGTAGGAAGGGACCTCAGGAGGTATCCAGTCCAACCTCCTGCCCAAGGGGGTGACAGCTCTGAGGCCAGGCTGCTAATGGCTTTGTTTTGAAAAAATTCAAACAAGGAGACAGCACAGCCTCTTGGAGCAACCAGCTCCACTACCTAGCTGTCCTTATATCCCTTCCAAAACTCTCTATTTTCACCTTATGCCTCTTATTCATCACTTGTCCTGCATTTGAATCACAACAACACCATGCAGTGCTATAGGCTTGGGGAAGAGTAGCTGAAAAGTTGCTCGATGGAAAAGGACCTGGAAGTGCTGGTCAACAGCTGGCAGAAAATGGGCTAGAATGTGCCCAGGTGGCCAAGAAAGCCAATGGCACCCTGGCCTGGATCAGCAATAGTGTGGCCAGCAGGACCAGGGCAGGGATTTTTCCCCTGTTCTTGGCAGTAGCGAGGTCACACCTCAAATCCTGTGTCCAGTTTTGGGCCACTCACTGCAAGAAGAACATTGAGGGGCTGGAGCGTGTCCAGAGAAGAGCAACAGAGATGGTGAAGGGTCTAGAGGGTAAGTGCTGTGAAGGGCAGTTGAGAGAGCTGGGGTTGTTTAGGCAGGAGAAAAGCAAGCTCAGAGGTGACCTTATTGCTCTCCACAACCACCTGCAAGGAGGTTGCCTGTCTTTTCTCCCAAGTAACAAGGTTAAGAGGAAATAGCCTCAGGTTGCACTAGGGGAAGTTTAGATTTGATATCAGAAAAATACTCTTCACCAGAAGGGTTGTCAGGCATTGAAACAGGCTACCCAGGAAGGCAGTTCAGTCACCAACCCTGGAGGTATTTAAAAAACATAAATGTGGCACTTGGGGACATGGTTAATAGTGATCTTGTAAGTCCTATGTTAATGGTTGGACTCAATGATGTTAAGAGTCTTCTACAGCCTAAACAATTCTATGATTCTGTGATTGTTTCTCACCCTCCTGCCTTGTGATGCTGTGAAGTGCCAGGTTTTAGCTTCTTCATGGCCCCTCCTAGATGCTGGCCAGTTGTTAGGTCTCCTTGAAGCTGTCTCTCCTGCAGACTGAGCAAGTCCAAATCTCTCCTGCTCCACATCCTGATGCACAGGCATTGCATCTCCCTCTGCTTTCTCACCCAAAGGTGAGAAAAAACACCTCGTGCTCCCCTGGGTGTGCAGAGCTCAGCTCACCAAACATCCCACTGGTGTCAGAAGCTTTTTGAGGGGTGGATCTTGCAGCATCCGCTGGGGGAATCTGGTTCCTACACTTGGACTTACAATTGTGTACAGGTCTTAAAAGTTCTGGGTTTTTTAATGATAGCACTGTCTTTGTCTCCCCTTCATTTGAGAGTGAGATAGGCTGTACTATCTCTCTAGATTGTGCTATCTCTCATTTTCAGCTAAGCGCGCTGTGCTGTAGTGTCATTTTTCAAACAAAGCCAGAAGACTTGCTCTATCTGGCACGATTTTGATTTCTTACTTTACCCACTCCCATCTCCCTCCTCCCTGCAACAAGATGAAAACATCAATATCTGTTTTGGGCTCCCAAGGTATGACATAATGTCAATGGAATTTGTTTTTAATCTGGGTGACTAACGGTTATCTGACAATTCAAGTAATATTTCTCCACATCCATCTGTCAAACTCCAGCAAATTTACAGGGGGAGACAGTGTCAGATTTAGCAGCCCGGCAAGCCCATTAACACCCTGGGATTGCAACTTCGACTCCCTGCAATACGATTTTCCCCATGCCTGTCCTGTGCTACCCTTTTCATTTTTTATTTATGTAAAATTATAACTCTTCTGTTTGAAAGTCATCTTCTTTTATTTCTGAGGCTGTTTCCTACAGTGAGTCAGGTCAGGCGAACTATTATTAGGACCATGTTTATTTATAATGGGTAGTTTAGCATTAAGCAACGAGTTGTGACAGGCTGTGCATTTCTGGAGGACGCTGGCAGGCTCGGGGTGCCTGCGCAGGCACGGTGCCGAAGGCGGAGGGCTCCTGCCACGCCAGCCGGCCCCAGACACGCTGAGCTGCCAGCGGCTCCCTGCCCTTACCAAGTGCAACGTGGAGAGCGAAACGAGGACACGCCGGAGCCACGCTGGGCTTGGGCAGCGCGGGATTGATGTCCCCCCGGCAGTGCCATCCCTGCCTCGCTCTGTGCCCCGGTGAGGGGCTGCTCACAGGTGGGGCTCATGAGGCGCAGAGCAATGTCCGGAAGCAGGGTTCCACGGCCCCAGTTTTTTCCAGGTGTCCCTCTTTTTCACACCCCGTATGCTTTCCCCGACACCTCTGGTTTATTGCCCCCTCTCTATGTGGCTCTGCTGCACTCCATGGAGTTTTCTGGCTCTACAGCAGCACTTTCAAAACAATTAAGCTATTTACTTATTTTCATTCTAGTCCATCTTCCCTGACAGCTTCAGATCCCACAAACCTAACCAGAGGGCCTGCAGAATGTGAAGGAGACAGGCACATTCCTGCAGTGATACCCAAACCAGAGCAGCAAAGAGGGCCATGGAGGCCCTTCCCTTCAGTGGAAGGTTAGGCAGATGATAGTTCACCACTTGACTGCCACACAGTGGGGCAGCCTGTGCAAGCCGCCTCAGCTTCCCTTGGAAGAAAATGCTGCTTCTTTTTTGCCATCTTTCCTGTGGCCCTGTACCCTGATAGAGAACTCGTGCTAGTTGAGTAACTCAGTGCAGAAAGGTATCAGGCTCAGGCACATAATTTCCCCCCTCTCCCTCCCACAGACCTGAGTGTCCACCTGCAGCTGGTGTGGGAAGGTATTCCTGATTTAGCACAATGAATTCTGCTGCTGGGGGCCCAGGCAGACACACACCGCTGAATGTGTCCTTAGGAGGGACAGGACCCCCCTACTCTGGCAGGGGTAGGATGCAGGTGTTATGGCCTTCACCCATGGCCTGTTTCTTGCCCAAAGCTAGGCCACACAGCATACTTGCAGCTATGGAGATTTTCATTTCTCCTCTTAGCTGACTCCAGTCCCTCCTTCATTTCCCTGTCACTGTGAGCAGTGGCAAGGAATGTGGTAGTGGGGATTGGTGAGGGGATAATCTCCTGGTTTTTTTTCCTTTCTCTAGTAAATCTCCACCTGCACTTTTCTTCTTACTTATGGGTTTGCATCTGTTTGACTTCCATCCCCATTTTGTTGAGGAGATGGTGAACCTACTTGAATGTTTATCATCCAGCAAACCCAAGATGACATCTGTGCTTCTGCATCCATCTCTGAGTGAGAAGCTGTGACCATGGTTGTCAGGAGATCCAGGTCCAAATCAGCTACCAAGGAGCTAGATCCAGCAGCTCTTATTCGGTTCTTAGCTTGACAAAACCCCCATGAAGATAAGGAGAATTTTAACTGATTGAGGATGTCAGGTTCCAATAATGTAGTTCCTGAAATGTGTGTGCATGAATTCGCTCAAGAGTATATTGCAGAGGTATTTCTGACATTTGGCAACATTAATATTTAAGTCTTCCTGTGTTATTTTTGCTAAAGGAATTAGAAATTAGCATGCCGTGATCATAACAGAGGAGCTGAAAATAAAGAACCAGATTGTGCCCTCAAACTACATGCCCAATTCCCATGGATGTCACTGGAAATTGTGTGCACACACCTCTGAGGGCAGAATTTGGCCCAACACACCTCTTTCTGCATGCCCATGCTACGCTCGCTGCTGCCAACAAGAGAGGAGGGCAGGCCTAAATTGTTTAATAGCCCAAGCCACCTGCTTGGTATTTTTCTTGCTGTATTTTTCCTTCCTTTTTCACAGTGGTTGAAACAGCAATTCTTACAGTGGCTACAGCTGATGTCTTTGCAGACAAGTCCTGCACCTCTCTGTTGGCAGAAGGGCAGTGAATTGCCTGCAAGGTGTGTCTCTGGCAGAGCAGCCTACTGGAGTCTGTACCGACAGGCTCCACCTGGTTATGCTCCCATTACAGAGGTGTCACCGGGACTGCCTCGGGGCAAGGACATGGGCTCCACCACCTCTTATTTTTCATTGCAATTCGGTCTGTGATATATCATTGCATCTTTTCTGCCCTTGAGCTGGGACCTGGTGGACTTGGTGTGCGTTAAATGTTATCCTAATGAAGGATGCTTTCCTGAGCCAAGGTTTTTAGCTGTAATGTTGGGGTTTTTTTACTCTACAAGATTTCTGAAGAACGGTTAGTTATGCCACATTTATAATGATTATTAAAAATAAGAGAAAAGAAAGGTTCTGATTTAAGAATTGCTCAAAAGATAGGGAGAGGGATATTTCATTGAAAAATAGTTGACTTTTTACTTTGTTCCTCCAAAATACTCAGAAGTAAACCAGTCCTAAAAATGACTTGATTCATCAGCAACAGAGTACTCTCACGTAACAAACTCTAAAAAAGGTGTCAGCTGTGACAAGACTATGTGCACTTTACATATGCTTTAAAAGTGAGTGGTAGCAGACATTTTGAAACACCATATTGTGATACAGCACATTACACAAATACAAGTCTTCATCGTTCAAGCAAGGCATCTAACTCAAACCTTGAGGTTTGAACAACTGCTTTCTCATTGACTTTGTTGATATCTGTCCTGCTCCAGGTACCTGGAAGGGCAACATCCAAGCAGTGTCCCACCAGGTCACTGCTGTGAACTGCAGAGAGTTGTGCTGGCCCACAGTTTTACTCCCTCTGTTGCCTCCAGCTGCTAAATTTCAGTAAGACGAATCCACCAAATACTTCCCTAATAATATTTACCCATGAAAGTAGTGGTTTTACTTTAGTTGTCACAGGGGTCAGATGCCACTGTAACTAGAAGGGGGTTATTTATGGGAAGAAATCATCTGTTACACCTCTTGCTTTGAATGTGATCCACCCTGTGAAAATGTTTGGAAGAAGTGCTGAATATTCTTAGCTGATTGTCTTTTCCTATACTTCCACTTTGAGACTGTGGATTTTCAGCAGAATGGGCATGCAGTTTATAGGTCTTCCCAAATGAAGAACATGTAAACTTCAGTCTCTATCCCAACAAAGATACAGCTCATCACTAGGCATTTCTGAAAGTTTAGGATTTCAGGCACACAAAAACACACCAGAAACACATATCCAACTTTCTTGCTCCAGAGTTAAGTCCTGTAACCAGTGAAACCAAAGACAAAAAGCACTGGCAGCAGATTTTGCATCTGCTGGCATAGCAAGAGAGAAGAATTAATGCTGAAAATAGTGAAAAGAAAACCATTACACAGGATTCTGTACACTGTACTTTAGGAATCAGAGTTGATAAGAGGCTTTCAGAGCTGTGGGACAGCATTTCTGGCATCATTATTAAACATTTTGTATGAAATAGTTATGGCAGACTGGGGAAGAGTGGGTCAGGGGTTGCAAATCTTGCTGTCAGTTCTAAGGCCTTACTCCTGCTCCCAGTGAAGGGAAGGGGACATCTCCTGAGGCACATCGGAGAAAATATATGAGTTGACACTTTAAAAATTAAGCCTCCTGGAACTGCTGTGTCGATTATTATCCCAGAGACAGCTTAAGTGATTTGCCTACAGTCACACAGTGAATTGGGGTTGAGGCAGTAATAGAAGATAGGGCTCCCAGCTTCTGTTCTTTTTCTTTTACCAATGAGGCACATCCCCAGATGTACAGTGTAATCCACACGGGGAAGAAAATCCAAAATCAAAGATTTATCTCACTTCCTAGCCCAGCTGTAGACAGCTCTGCAGCACAGCCATAGAGGCAAATCTTACTGCCTCCGTTAAGCAGTGTAACTCACTGATTCCAAAGGAGTTGCTTACCTGACGAATTTTGTCTTCACAATGCCAAATAACTTAAATCCCTACAACACCAATGCCCAGGTGAACAGGAGACTGCGTGGTAGCCCAAATTATGTGCCTAGGATTAGGGTCTTGAGCAATTTTAGCTAAATCTATTATATAAAATTACAGTTATGTGTTACTAATGTTTTGCTCGTTAACGTGCAAAAGCAAATAACTTTGCTGGCACTCTCGGTATCACCTGGCTGTGCAGGGAGGAGAGGTTAAATACAGAACAGACCATACTTGTAAGAAGATTAATACATACAACAGGGATAGTAGCAGGCTTCTGCTGGGTCTAATCTGGCATCTGACCGGGACAGAGAGAGAGAAGGAAACTCTAAGCCAGTTAAAGTACTGGATTATTGATGACAGAGGATTCACAGCTGATATGGGAGCTGGAAAGAGCAGGGAGTAGGGACAAAATGCAGGGCAGAGCACATAGGAATAAGGAGGTAGAAGATACTATATTTTACAGGAAAAGTCCAAAATATGTGAAAGACTGCTGAGCAAGGAGAGAAAGACCCAAATATATCCTAGTTTCCTCTCTAAAATTGTATCTTACACACCAAGGAAAAAAAGTCACATCAGTAACTACTGTGCAGGGGTTTGAACTTGGACAAATAAACTATCTGAGAAAACGTGCTAGATAAAAAGGCTTCCAAGACCTCCTTGCTCTGTGCAGAAAAACACGGGATGGAGAATAACAATTGAAATCACTGATAATTACTGAAAGTTTGTCTGAGATTTCCATTTAGATAATGTTATCTTGGGTGACAGGCAGCTGAAGTGGACTGGGCAGTGCAGGCCCTCTGCAGCACAGCTGGCTAATCACAATAACCCTTGACAGATATTTTTAAATGACTGATCATTTGAAGGAAAATAACTTTGTAAAGTTCTGGAGCAATGTTTAACGGGGACATTTGGGAGTAGCTTTCTTCTTTTTGTTTGCTTGCTTATTTCCAAAGGAGGATGATTCAGGCACTAAGAAGGGCTCCAAGGCATCAGGAGTAGGTGATGGCTTTGAGGTGAGAAGGGGAAACCAATTCCTTCCACCAACAAGGAAATTTGAGGTAGCAAAATGGCAAACTCACTGTTGGGAAGCATTTATTAGGGCTTTCCTATTACAGTTGACAAGCTGGGAAGAGTTATTAATAAAACTCTTCTAATGTGTTTCTACAAATTAAAATCAATGCACTTACAGTGTTTCTACCCTGGTATAGAGTTTGCTGAAGCCAGCACTACCATTGCTTCTTACCTCTACAATTTCTTCATGTACCTTCTCTGTCTCCTAGGTCCTGGCCAGTTCTGCCTGAGTTGACGTGTCTACTCCAGGTGGCTGCAATTTTAGCTAGGTTTTTCTCTTCATTTGGGGTGTGACTAGGTCAACTTGCCTATAGAAATGTGTTAAGAGATCATACTACAGTCTGGATCATTATTAAGTTACAGTACAATTACGGACTGTCTAGAAGAAAATGAGCAATCTCAGCTCTGAATATTGCAGAATACATTATCTCATAGATTTATTTATTTTAATATTGCCTGTTTAGAATTCTGTGGGTCTCCCCAAGCAGTCTATAGGTACTAGTTTAAATCAGAAAGGAAAAAAAATATATGTTGTGTTATATTAGGACTTAGAATTTGCAAAATGAGACAGGATTTTGATACACTGAATTTTGTCAAAACAGTAGATACTGGTAGTAGTTAGCATCAAACTAAGTTAAAGAAACTAAAATCTAAATGGCTTGAAAACCTAATTTCCATTTCTGTGACACCTTTGTCAATGTATAACGTGTTACTGATTTTCTTACAGGAATGTATTGGCTGTGTAGGTACTACAATTTAAGAGCAACTCATCTTCTTTTATTTTAATCAATTTCTAATCCACTTAGCCCAGCAGAAATAAACTAGGTTTAAGTGTTTAAGTGTTTATTGAACATCCACATTTCTACTCATTTGGCTATACTGATTTAAATGGAGACCTTTAGTTAAACTATCCCAAGGACGTGTGCAGGTAAGGGCCCTCGGCAGCGAGTGCAGGGAGGTGGGTCTGGGGCAGCGTGTGCTGATGAATGAAAGAGACAGGGACTGAGCATGACTCTCAGTCATGAACACTGCTTGATTGCCGGTTTGCTCCCCGGTCTGATCCTAAGCTGTACAACTGTGGGACAGGTTAACCCCAGAATTTCTCCCCAAAATCAGTCCAGATAAGAAAGCACCAAGTTTTGACTCGTCTACCCTACACCGAGGTCCTTGGGACTTGCACATGCCCTATCCTACTGCCCATTGGTCCTCTCTTGGTCAGCAGTAGACACATAGCCTTTGTGGCTGGATCTTGGGCAAGGGGGGACTGGGACCTCTAGGGTGAAGGCAACACAAAGTAAATAACGGCAATAAAAACAAAATCAAAATTCTCTCCTGACTTTTGATGGCTAGGCATGTGCAAGTTCATTCAGCTGCACGCAGTAATGCTGTCTTCTTATTGGTTAGAAAAAATCTGATTACATTCGCTGAGCATCTGCACTGAGCACTTAATTGCCCCGGTTAGTCAATGTCTGTTGCCTACCACCTAGTAGTAAAAGAATTTCTTATAGAAGGAACTTTTCTTCCATACTTCTAACAAATGAAAAAAGTATCACTCTTGTCTTTGTACTAGAAAAAATGCAGGTTCAAAGAGTCACCCTTGGCCTGGCTTTCCCCCATGGGCTCAGAGGTAGCCCCCTTGGTCTCACGTTGCCTTGCAGGGTTGAGGGAGCAAGACAGCACTAATGCAACCTGCACAGTCAGAAAAGGGTTCAGTGCCTGCACTCAGTCCATGTCCCTCTTACTCTGATATCCAGACACCACCTCTGAGTGCCAGAAGGGCTCAGAAGGTCCACAACACCCCGGGAGTCACCATGTTCCTGGTGCCAGGAAAACGTGCAAGCATGGTCTGGGATGCACAGGGTTCACTCACAGCAGTTTGGCTGTCTATGCCTACAAGTATTGACTCCCTGTCGCCAGCAACAGGAATACTGGGAAAGGCTGAGTTAATCTTCATCATCTTCCCAGTCCTCAAGAGAGCAGACCAGAAGTGTTAGTCAGTACAGCAGGAATTAAATCAAGTATGTAAGAATTTGGATGGATACAACCAAAATGTAGTGTTTCAAGATTCAGTCAGGTTGCAAGGATACAATTTTACCTGGGAGCTGCACATTAAAAGGCACTGAGCCATCCCTATAATTTTCTCCTGATCAAGCAATGGAAATACCTACAAAAGGGAAAAAAACCTCCCTACCCTGAGAGAAAGATGGAAATCAGATGCCAAGCTCTCTAGCCCTGGTTTGCTTGGTCACTGCCAAATTTGGGTGGCATTTTGTATGTACCAGGGAGGTCAGCTTATACCTCAGACTGTAACTGTGCCCGCACATCCTTGGGGAACTTTGAAGTAGCAGAGATAATGTCAGCCCAGTTACCATATGCTTTCAGTCTGCCCAGGCAATGATTGTATAATAATCCCTAACAGAAAACTGAAGACGAGATTTCAAATGGTTGCCAGAAAACAGTTTTTCACTTGGAGTGGCAAGTCTGAATAAGGAAGCATCTGGCACATTTGATCAGACAAAGAAAATTAGGTCACTCAGAAAAATATTTGATGCTCTTCCTGAGGAACATAATACTAAAAACGCATCTATCTAGAACGGCTGCATTCTCCTCTTCAGCACTCTTTCGCATATTGTGATGTGTTGTATTGTTCTGAGTAATGGCACTATATTTAGTATCTGTTAAATAGTAGAATAAAGATTATATAACTGATCATTTTCCCTCTGCTAGTAATAGGAGTTTAAAAATCAAAGAGGGTTTTGTTGGCCATGGGTTTTAAAAAAAATTCAAGGCAGGACAACTGCTTTTGTCCAATTGACTGCTGGATGTTTTCTATGAGGTTTTTTTAAAAAGTCATGTTGAATGAAAAAGTAGATGATTTTTTTAAAAAAGTATTTTTCTTCTGTTGGTTTTTTATCATTCCTGAACAGTCAGTGGAGTGACATTTCACCAAAAAGATCTCAGAGATGGAGGGGTACAGTGCTAAATGCCCCTTGACAGGGAGAGGAGGGGATGAGGATTGCAGGGGGGGTCATGGCAGGAGCCTCGCCTCACAGGAGGGACAGAGTTAAAGGTATGATCCTTTGCAAGGTGAGAACTAGTATTTCTGCTGACTACCCTTGCCTGGCAGTCACATGCCCTCCCTATCCCAGCAAAATACCTTCTTCAAGAATGATTGGGGAAATAAATACAAACAACATCAGCATAAGGAGTGTTGAGGTGCTTAGATTACTTCAGTGGAGGGAAGAGCCAGAAGCTGAAAAGTCCAAGCAACTGCATTGGTAACATGAAGGCATGCACTGGGACAGGGACTTGGGCTATTGCTTAATCCTGGGGCCTGGGTTATGTTTTGCAGCAGCCAGCAGTTCAGGAGAACAGCCCAAGCATTCCAGACAGCTGGCTAGAAGTGTGCTGGTGCTGACTCTAACACTGTTAATCAGCACCCGAGTGGCATGGCTTGTCACCGCTCTGGGAGATCCGGGAAAAACGGGAGTCCCCAAGACAAGCCTTGGCTAGCGGGGGAGTCAGACTCTTTTGTGGCTTGCAGTCTAATTGCTCATGGAAAAAACACACATCTCCAGCATTCTTGCTCCATTTACTTAATTTCCAAGAATCTATCCTCAAAGGAAGTTTTAAAGGCAGAAATACAGTTAATTAATGTAGATTTTTCCAGCTTCCTAAAACCAGAAATGGAAGCAGTGATCACAGGGTTTTCAGACCCTACAAACTCAAATCTGATTTTATACATGAAGACATCGTTGTTCCTGCATTAATCCTTCCAGATGGTAAATGAATCAGCTTGTGATATTTTCATTTGATTGTAAAGATGTCAGGTAACCAAAAAGGAGTTTCATGCTGCCATGTCAGCCTCATTGGTGGTGGTGTGGTACTGTGACTGGTTTAGTCACATCAAATCTATGATCCATCAAATACTGTCTAAAGAAGTGAAGTATTTATATGGTATGCATAAAATCTGGTCTTTATTTTCAAAATATTTTAAACACAGATGTGAATATGTCCTTACTTCCTGGCATATTTAGCCTTACAAATTTTATTAACAGATGAAAGAAAGTTTAATAAGGTAAAAAGCTTGCCCCGGGTCAAGTGGCATGTTAGTTCAGAAGTGGAATTAGGCTTCAGGAGGTTTCTGACACTTAATCATAAATTCAGTTCATTGGTCCTGCCTCTTTACAGATACTCTTATTCAGTCTTTAGTTTTTACAAGGGTTTAACTGCCCTCATAAATCATAAATGCAAAAGTTTTGAGAGGCTTATTTAATTCAATAGCCTCAGAATGGAGTTTTAGCCTGAAAAGGTGCTTTTGAGAATATACAAAATCAAAGCATCTGGTGTAAAAGGTGGCTGAACAAATGGGATGGTCTCAGTTTCCCATCATCTCTCCCATCCTTCCCAGCCTGGAGGAGCTGCTTTTTTTCGCTCTTCTTCAGGCTAACCACTACTTTTTCAATCCAGATGAGTTATTTCCCTCTTTTGATTGTAAAATTACATAAATGGTTAAACATTTACTTGCTTTAGTCTATTCTAGGGTCAGGTCTAGTCCACACCAGAGAGGGACTACCAGATTGGGTATGTCGGTATACTTTTGATACAAAGTCCATTGACAAAACCACATTTTTCCCCCTGGGAGCTATAGATTGAGCAGAAGTTGGGTCAACTGTCTCATTGGTCAGGTGCAAAGGGTTACAGTGAATGGGGTGACATCTGATCGGTCACCTGTCACTAGTGGGGTTCCACAGGGCTCCAGCTTACACCCTATGCTCTTAATAAACGACTTGGGGGCAGGACTGGAAGGGATACTAAGTAAGCTTGCCCGTGATACTAAATTGGGTGAAACAGCTGACTCCCTCCAGGGCAGAGAGACTCTGGAGAGAGACCTCGACAAATTAGAGGGCCGGGCAATCACCAGCCACATGAAATTTAACAATGACAAGTGCCAGATCCTGCTCCTGGGATGGGGCAGCCTTGGCTGTGCAGACAGACTGGGGAATGAGAGGCTGGAGAGCAGTGCCATGGAAAGGGACCCGGGGGTCGGTTGAACCTGAGTCAGCAGTGCCCGGGCAGCCAGGAGGGCCAACCCTGTCCTGGGGGGCGTCAGGGACAGCATCGCCAGCCGGGCAAGGGAGGGGAGTGTCCTGCTCTGCTCTGTTCTGCACTGGGGCAGCCTCACCTCGAGTGCTGGGGGCAGTTCTGGGTGCCACAGTATAAGAAAGTAATAAAGCTGTTGGAGAGTGTCCAAAGGAGGGCTGCAGAGATGGTGAAGGGCCTTGAGGGGAATCCGTGTGAGGAGTGACTGAGGTCAGTTTGTTTGTTTGTTTGTTCAGCCTGGAGGAGACTGAGTGGAGCCTCATCAGGGTCTACAGGGGCAGGCACTGATCTTTCTGGTGATCAGTGGCAGAACATGAGAGAACAGCATGAATCTGTGTTAGGGGAGGTTTGGGTTGGATATTAGAAAAAGGTTTTTCACCCAGAGGGTGGTCAGGCACTGGAATAGGCTCCCCAGAGAACTGGTCACAGCACCAAGCCTGACAGAGCTCCAGAAGTGTTTGGAAAATATTCTCAGGCACATGGTGTGACTCTTGGAGATGGTTCTGTGCAGGGCCAGGAGTTGGACTTGATGACCCTTTTGTGCTCCTTCCAACTCAGGATGTTCTGTGATTCTATGAGTGCTTCCATTTCTACTCAAGGGCTGTGAAAGGAGGGCACTGAGCCCCTCAGAGGAGTGCAGGATGGATTTCCCAGTCGGAAAGTAAATATTAATGATTTTTATTGCTATTTACATTTTCTCACAAGGTTGTCCCTAATCAGGAATTTATACTAGTAGCCATTACTGTTGCAAGCTTTGGACAGAATCCTTTTATTTTGCAGCAACTCCAAGAGAATACATCACCGAAAGAAAATGCATTTTATTCCTTATTCAGTGTTGCATAGAAATGTTTCACTTCTTTCCTCTACTGACCAGAAAGCCCCTAAAAAAACAAGTTCAGGGAGCAGATGTCAGCTAATCCCAAAGTCTGTGCTAAGAACACGATGGCAACTCACAGAGAGTTCAACAGAATTTAAATGTCTTGCTGGTTTCGTAAAAGATTATGCTTCGAGCAGATAAGCCCCCTGCATTTTAACTTGGGAGCTCAAAAGGGATAAATAACATTTCTGCAGCCAGCCAGCCAACAAATGGAATTTCTTAGCACAATGTAATCTTGCTATGGGGGTTTTCTCAGGCATGTGTTTCCCATCGGGTGTTGTTATACTGCTGTGTGTATAGGGCTTATCTCCAAGCAAAGGTGGTAATGCTCAGCCATTGATACCTCACGACTTACTGAAGTTGTAAGATGGATGAGGAAGGATTAGTTGAGGCATTTGATTCATAGCTGATACTTTTTAAATAAGTTCAAGGATATGACATCACTATTTGTCATAAGTGTTCTTGTTGTGGTAGGGTGTGTACATGGCAGGAGGGGAGAGGAGCTGTCATCATGTAGATAAGCCAGAGAACTCTAAATCATTAGCAATGAATAATTCACTGCGCAGAAGAAAATAACAGACGATGTCAGGCAATGGAATAGTGCTAGTTCACTTACATCTTTTTCTGTGTCTCTGATGAAAGGTTTTTAACCCTGATTATATCCTGTCTCAACCGTGAGATTTGCTTTCTGCAGGGATGCTCAGCTCCAGGCAAGATAGAAGGATGTTCCCAAATCCAGTAACTGGGTCAAATCTAATTATCATAGATAATTTGCACATTTCATTTATGGTAAAGGGAAACATGTCTCAAGGTAGGTGAATCCAGTTCAGTTTGACAAAGGCAGACTAAAATAACTTCTAAACAGAAAGAAAAAGGTCTTTCTGGTAGACCCAATTACTGAAATGAGAAGACAGTATTAAAACCGTCATTCCAAACCAATTTCAGCAATAAAATTAATCAAAGCTGTGACAGACAGTAAACCACCCTGAATTTCCAGTGTCCAAAACCTGGAGTTCCGGTCTTGTCTGAAATGCTGAAAAGTCAACATGCATCACAGCTGAAGATAAAATGGGAATTTTCTAATTTTTTTTGCAGGACTGTCATGGTTTGGAAAAAATGCCTTTTTTCTAACCTGCAGGAAAAGAGTTACCAGTTCCTACAGATGTAGCTTCCTGTGGGCATAGTTCCTGCATGTCTGAGGGCCAATTAATAATACAGGATTTTTTCATAGAAATTTAACCATCTATCTCGCTTGGATGTAGCCTTCAGTTAGGACAAGATTAAAACACTGACAAGAAGTAATTTAAGATTACACTTAATCTAGTATATTACAAGTAATCAAAACATTTCAATGTTCTATTTTGAAATAAAAGTAAAAACAGTGGTACTGAAATTGAGCTTCCTATATTGTCGAGAGAAAAAAATTAATTAGTTGTCATCTCTAAACAGATTTGATAAAGTAATACAGCCATAGAGAACATTAATTGTTTTGTTAGATCAGCATTTCTGTTTGGAAAAGAGTTGTACTGTATTTTACAACTTCTTTATACCACCTGAAGTTGGAGGTGAGATAACTGTTCATCAATGTCTCTTTTGCACTCTCCCTTCATTGTCTTAAATGCAGCCCAGCCAGATGTGAAAACACTATGGAAAGTTTTGATAAATAAAATAGACTAAAGCAGTGGGTTTGTTACAGTAGGAAGTTTATTTCTGTACAGAATTGGTTTCTTTAAGTGACTTTTCTAGAGTACATGTTTGTTCCCTCTCTATCTCCTTTTTCTCTCTGTTCAGCTAAATAATAAATTTTAAATCCCTCATAAAAATGTACACAGCTGTAATGACTGCGAATTTATAACATTTTTAGCACCAAATATGATCAAGCAGCTTTACAGAAAATATCCTGTGCTCTTGAATGAGCAAAATGCAACACATATTCATAAATATTCCTACATTTACTACGCGGTGTATTCTGTATTTCTGAAAAATGACATGGATCTGGAATATTAGATGTGGAATTGGTTTATGCACAAAGTGCCTATGTGTAGGTGTTTGGGCCCAGGTGCTTGGTGAGAACTGGCTCAATCAATATGTCTGTATGTTTTCCTCTGCTTCATTTTTTCACTGTAAAGTATTCGTTCACTAGCATACAGCTGTGATGGAAGTGTTCAAAAGTCAAGTGCTCTAATTCATAATAGGAGCTTTTTGAAAAGAAAATAAAAGAAAAAGAGGGGAAAAAGGGAAAGGGAATGCAAGGCAAGGCAGGACAGTGGAGATAAACATTACATATTGTTCCATAAGTGATGTATGGAGCTGCTGAAAAATCAACAAAATTGAGGGAAAAGTTTTTGGTTTTGTTTTGTTGATGTTACAAAGAAGGCTGACTCTGGAAGCATATTTCTTTACTTTTACCTAAAATTCCAAGGATGTTAAGATGCTCTACTTCAGCTTCAGTACAATTTTAATACCTCGGGCTAATTTGTGCCTCCTGACTTCTTTCTTTCTTTCTTCAGAAACAAGTGGAAAGGCAGCTGGGCATGCTGTCATGCCAGGAGTCTCAGAAGGTATCAACTCTTTCATTAATTACTTCTTTGGTCTCCCTCTGCTTTATGTTAAAAACAGCCTAGTTGAGTATGTAGAAGCTGCGTCGGCTTCAGTAAAAACGTACTTACGGGACCCTTTAAACTGTCAGGTTACATCATGTAAACTGAAGGGATCATATTCAAACAATTGTAAAACTATTTTCTTGCCCGAAAGAGCACACCATGATGCCATTTAGCTGGAACCTGAAGCTATGGGTATCCTGCTGTGGTATCATGTGCAGCGAGCGCATGTGATTGTTCTCCTGAGGCATTTGTTACATGCATCTTGTTAACCCTAGTTCAGTCAAAATAACTGCCTTCACTGCTGCTTGACCTATTTTAGCATAATTTAGCCCCGAATGTGGTGCATTTCAGTTGCAATAAGTTATTCTGTTGGCATTAATACCATGGGAACTTAAAATGGAACCATAAGAGTTTGAAAATATCAATCTTATTAACTCAACAGTTTGGTTTCAGCAATTTATGCATCTTTCAGAACTGACCTAATACTTAAATGTACATAAAAGACTAAGCAGTAATCAATCCCAGACTTGTCCTTATAACAAGCCAGGCTTTTTCCAGGTTCCAGAAAATGGAGCATATTTAAGAGTTTTCTAAACCTTGTTAATAGCTGCATCTATAGGACTTGTAAAAGTGCTAAAAATGCAAGGAGGATTTACTGCCATTTTTGCAACAGCAGGAATAGAGTTAGATTTATTTAAGAGTTGAGTGCTAAGGGCAAGATCCAAATAACTTCCTTACTGTCAGTGTTGAGACATTCAGGCCCCCAAATCCCAGCAGACACTGTTCAGAAAGCCCCCAAATCCCAGCAGACACTCCTGGCTGGCCTAGGACCTCCCTGGGCACCTGCTGCTGTGATCTGGCTGTGTTGCTTGCACAGGACACCCCCTGGTACCCAAGGGGGTCCAGCTGGTGCCCAAGCCCTCAGCATGTACACGAAGTCCAGCTTGAAGAGCTGTAGCAGTGAGGGACACACCTGCATAAACATCGAGAGAAAGCCCTAGGTAATAAATCTCCAGGAAAAACGTTTGAATCCACCAACTCCAGTACATTGGCTTACCACCACGCTTAAGAGGAAGCAGAGCAAACACAGTAGGAAAGTGCTGTGCTGGGTGACTCTTGTGTAAGGGCTGCTGTATGAAAAAGGGGTGGAAAGAAGGTCCCAGACTCACTCTCAAGAATGTTTCTGATTTTTCATAGTAACTGTTGCATGAAAAAAGCATGAAGGGTGCAAAGAGAGACAGCTGAGAGACATAACCAATTAATTGCACATCCTCAGCTCCTAGAAGATGCTTCTAGAAGATGATGGAGGGCAGCTGTGTCTGCAAAGCCCAGTCCCTGGTTGCCTGCTCAGCTCACCCCACCAGCTCTCAGACTGCAAACGGCACAAAGTCCTGGGCTTTGCACAAGCACAAACTCATCCCAGTCCTGCTCAGAGGCACACGGCAGCACCAGGACTTGTCAGTGCCTTTCAGGTAACAGGGGACGGCATAGTCCAGGTTCTGCCAGGTGAAGGGGGTTATCAGTCAAGAATCAGGCCCTTGAGCTATAGAGGAGGGGTCTCTAGATCATCATTAGTGTCTCAGCCACTCTGTCTTTAACAAAGAAGGTTTCTGGAGAGCCTTTATGCCTCAGTTACCCTTCCCACTGCCAGAGTCAAGTGCCTCACTATTAGACTGGTAACGATACCTCTCCTGGGGCCATGCAACTATTGCTGAGACATCACAAAATCTCCATCCAATGGTTAGAGTACAGATCTGCATCACACACTAAAATCTGGTCGAGGAATGTGCTTTTTAACTAATAAAACTGCTGTGTGCTTCAGGTTAGACACATGCTTGTAGATGTTGCTGGAATGGGGTCAAAGAAGAGAGCTCTCAGTCCTTGCTTCAGGAATTGTTGTACAATAAGTTATTGTGACCTAAATATTGTGGCCTCTGCCGACATTTCATGAGATAAGGCAAAACCCATTTTAGAAATTTTAAGGGTGACATATTCAGTGGTGGGGAGAGACAGGAGACAGAGTTAGCCAATAGTGGGACTACTCCTTCCTTCCCTTGGGCTTAAATTAGCAAGACATAATTTAAGGTTTGGGCTTGCAGCCTTTTAGTGAGGGGTGTAAATTCTGGATTTTCACCTGCAGTCTCCTGTGTGAGCTGTGTGACTGACAGAAATGCCTACAACACGTAATTTCAGGTGCAGCAGAGGACTCATGGTCCCAAATGCACATCCTCAGAAGTGAAGGTCCATCCCAGCCCATGTTCAGAGGAGGGAGAAGGAACCAGAGCAGTGGCCAGCAAACCACACAGCAGAAGGGAACTGCAGGAACTTTACATGAAGTCAAATTTCACTTCACTTGTCAGCCTGCTCTGAGTGACTCACTGAAGGTGCCGAACAGACTAACGAGTGGGAGGAGGAAACAGGATGGGGGGAGAGGAAGAAAGGGAGATGATAGGCAATAAAATGAAACTAGGAACATTGATATATGAGGAAAAAAAAAAGAGAGGCTGTTTTTTAGAAAGTTGCCCTACTCCTTCCACTAGTCCTTTTCCAACTCTAATGTGAATGGCATAGAATCTAACATCTCCAAGGTCTGAGGAAGAATAAAGAAGTATGAATAGCTAAAGCAAAATGATATCACTTTTAACCTGATACTTATGATGAAACTCCAGGGGTTTAATTTATTCAGCTGTCACTTACTGTTCATCCCAAGCGTAGCAGAGGACATGTTAGAATTGCAACCTTTATTTAGGGTTTGTTAGCATGATTCAATTTTTTGCTGGCCTTCTGGGAGTTATTTTTCATCTTTAGGCAGTTATCATTGCTAAGAGGAAAAGGGATTTTTTTTCCTTTTTTTTTTTTGCTAGCTCCTAGTGCAAGGCGGTTATTAAGCAAATAGGAATTTGAGTTTGCTGGGGTGTGTGCTGGAATGTTCCCTGACCTGTGATGAGAGATGCTGCAGTGCTGGTTTTTGTTAGAGGATGAGAGCTACAGGATAGAAGTGACTCCTTTGGGCATCTCTCCTTTGAAGACACTGAAAAAGATCAAGTAATGCTTAACACCAAACCAGATTTTTTGCTGTTATTAAAGACAGGGTATTTTTCTTTGAGAACTGCAATTAGCACAGGGACACAGAGAGTCTCTAAAGACCAAAAGCCATGTTTATTACTTTTCCTGGAGAGGCTCACTGTATCCTAACCTGGCTGTGTTCCCCTCATCCTTTCCCCACGCCATCCTACTTTCAGTCTCTCCTGGATCTCCTGAGAGCTATTTCTCATCAGAGCCTCTGAGTCTGCCAAACTCTGCATTGGTGATGTGATGTACACAAACAAAGATTTCTTTGAGGTAATTGTCTTCATTCAAGGACTAATTTGAGATTTATATCCTGATACCCATAAATAATAGGCCACAAAGTCTATGGTCTGACCACCGTACTGCTGCCCACGTGGTGCCCCCGGATGAACCTGGAGGGATTTCTGTCTCCAGTGAGACTCCCGCGAGGCAGTCAGTAAGTGAAGTGGCTTTTCCATCCAAAGAAGGGCTGATGTGAAGGTACATCAAAGAAAACAATGAACGCCTCCTGCTCTGACCTACATATTTCATTCTGAGAGACTCAACTACATTTGCTAGAACACTTGGAACAACTGTTATCTTTTAGAAATGAAAAGTCATTTCTCCAGGGAATAGCACGGGGAGGGGCGGAGGGGGGACCATGTAGTGGCTTGCTAGGGTGCAGAACATTTAAACTCTGCTGTATTGATTGTAGTTTATGATTGAATGTAATCATTACTGTGTCTATATTTTTCTGTTTCAATGAAACCATCAGGCAGTGAGTCACGCTGTGCATGTAACCCAGAGGAAAGTGCAAAGAGGCTGCTGAGGAGTAGCAGTACAAAAATACCATTGGCACCTTTTCTCTAGGAGAGAAGGGCTCTGGACAATTTCCATAGTCTATTGCTGTTTTTCTTTTACATGCATTCACTGCTAAAATGTGTAATAGAATTGAGGACACGGTTGTGAGTAAAGTCTTCTCGCACATGCTGTTCCATAATTAAAGAACAGCTATAATAGAAATCCTGCTTTTTTTTTTTTTT
>WEKY01044849.1:539049-595311 GCA_013390045.1 Picathartes gymnocephalus
TTTTTTTTTGCATTAACAAGCTCAAATTCTTACAGGCATTAAAAGGGCATATGCTTTTCTTCTAATTTAGAGATTAAAAAATCTTGCAGCAGATCAAGAGGGAGGCTGCAGTTTGAACTCTTTAGTGAAAGAAGATGCACTGTCATTAGCAACAAAACAATTTTAATTAGCCCAGTCCTGGATTTGTGGTAACACATACCAGAAAGATAGTAATTTGGAAGAGTGGGAGATACTATCCTCTTGGTTTAGTACAGAGGGTTCAACTCCATAAGAAATGAGCACCCTTCAAAATATTTTAATTGCAGTTTTTAATTACCTGAATTTTAGATAACTATTTTGGTTTTGGGTTTGGTTTGGGTTTTTTCCACTGAAGATACTAAATTCCAATTGGGAAATTTTCTCCTCCTCCCTGGAATTCAGCTTCTTTCAGTCCCATTTGTGGATGGAGCGTATTTTTATTAAGCTAAAGAGAAGAAAGTCATCCTTATTAGCAATGCCTCATTGCATTTGAAATCAGGGTCTGTGGCTATCAACCTGTGGAGACGCAGTGGGAAGACATGATTGCAGTTTGATTCAGCTGTACCAGGCACTGAGTAAAGATTATGCACTCAGACAGGCACCCTGTCTCAGAGCACAAGTGAAGAACGCCATCCTAACTGCACAGGGCGTGGTTGTGCCAGCATGTGAGCAATGGCAGCAGAGACTTTCTTTAGTGGTTTGAAATGTCAGCTCTCTTGAGTTGAAAAAATGAGGGTTTTTAAGGGAGTTTCCCACAAACCTCATCTCTGGGACAAGATACATGCCAAAACCACCCCAGCTGCTGCGTGCTGCAGCACAGTGGCTTGCCTTCTGCCCCAGCAGAGCCGGGAAGGATTTTAAAGAGAAATGCTAATTGCAACACAGGGTAACTGCATGCCGGAGCTGGCTAACATGTAAGTCCCAATTTCTCATCCCCCTGCTTGCCAATTTATATCTGATGTGGTTAATGGAAAGCAGATGCAGAGCTACTTTAATGGTGCCCTGCAGTGCTGTTTCTGGGTTTCCCACCCCACAACTTCCCAGTTGAGGGGATGTGTTAGAATCATAGAATCACAGAACCGTGTGGGTTGGAGGAAACTTACAGATTATTTAGTGACAACCTGCCTGCCATGGGGAGACACACTTTCCACAAGACCAGACTGCTCTAAGCCCCATCCGAACTGGCCTTGAACACTTTCAGGGATGAGGTATCCGCATCTTCTCTGGGCAACTTGTTTCTGTGTCTCGCCATCCTCACAGTAAAAAATGTCTTCCTACTATCCAGGCTAAACCTTCTCTCTTTCAGTTTAAAGCCATTCTCTCTTGTCCCATCACTACACGCCCTTATATAAAGGCCTTCTCCAGTTCTCTTGCAGGCCCCTTTAGGTGCTGGAAGGTGTATAAGGTCTCCCTGCCCTCTTCTCTTCTCCAGGCTAAACAGCTCCAACTCTCTCAGCCTTTTCTTTTTAGGAGAGGTGCTCCAGCCCTCTGATCATCTTTGTGGTCCTCCTCTGGACTCACCCCAAGAGATACACCTCCTTTTTATGCTGGGAACCCTAGAGCTAGGAAGCAGAGGATGAGATTTGTGCACCTGTTCATGGCCATGGTGCCAAACCCTCACACTTCCCTCCTGCACTGCCCTGCTAAATGACACTCTCGATGGCAGGAGAGGAGGCACCACCGGAGAGCACCTGCCTGCTGAGGTGTCTGGTGCACAGGGCCCCCTCAGCCAGCATGTCTGTTGTGCACCTCTGCGTGGTGGCTGTGGCCACTGCCACCCCTCGTGGGTGTCCAGCCCACCCCATTGCCCCTGCACCCAGCACAGTTCTGCAAGGGGGCTGCACCACAGGGCTGCAGGGAATGCAGGAGTCACGCCAAGGCATCCCAGGCTTCAACTTCGTAGCCAAGTCAGGGTTTAATTTATTCTTTTTCAAAGAAAAGAGAGAAGAATCTTTAGTCCTAGGGGCATCTTCAGGAGGAGCAGGCGCTCAGGAGCCCCTGCAGGTTGACACAGCCTCTTTAAATATTTAATTTCTCTTGAGATGTGATAAGTTTTTCTGTCTCCTGGGAGACTATTAATTTGTGCCTTTTTTTTTTTCCTGAGGGACACTTTACTCTTCTGGCTTTTAAGTCCATTTCTGGTATCCTGTCACATATTTGGTGTGTACTCTGAGGGGATCTTGTCAATTGGAGATAAAATGGACTCTGCAAGTCTAGCAGGGGTAGCACTGCTGGTGTTTTGCATGATTTGCTTTGATGGAGGTCTTGTCCATGTTATTGAGAAGGATACACTCAGACAACCTAAGTAGGGATTGGGTTTTCACCCTCTTTATTCTATTTGTGACATTTTGGCACGGTGTGTGGTTAAATCAGATTATATGAATTGGAAATAGAGGTAAGCATGAGGAGCTTTTTTTTAGAAAATCACAGGAAGAGGAGGAAATCCTTCAAAAGAATGGTCTCTTTCTTAATGTCTGTGAGAAAGACATAACCAGTCACTGATAGCTGAGCAAAAAGTCTTTGACCCAGTGGTTTTGCAGAAAAAGGGGTTGGCTTTTCAATAGCGACATCTTGCTCGGTTGTTGAATCCTATGTTGCATAGAAACAGCATGAAACAGAAACACAAGCGCAGAAATCAGAGAAGTTGCTTAAAAACGAATGGAGGAATGTTACTTTTTTCTTTATGCCGGCGCAAAGGTACATTTCACATCTGTCACCTGTGCCACTAACCCCAGGGGTGGCCCAGGCAACCTCCCAGTGCCACCAGCTTCCTCCCTGTCCAGGCTGGCAGTCAGAAACCTTGTTCTTCTGCCAGTACACAGAGCACATTTGAGCTACTTGTCATTGTGATGGCAGAAACCCCAGAATGTCAGCAGAGAAGTAATTTTTTTTCTCTGTGGAACTGTATTTTAAAGGGATTTTTGAAACTTACTGGAAAAATACTTCCACCTTGAAGAAACAAATGAATGGTGGTAGTAGTCTGCATACTTACACAGACAGCTGTTATCTATTTTATTAATCAGTGCTTGGATCTCGGAATCAAAATCTGAAATTCATCAACATTGGCAAGACCCTACAGCATCTTCCCAAGAAATGAATACTTCTGACCATAAGCATTTTGAAGCAACTTTGATATTGGCATTAAGTTTCTGTTCAGAATTATTTATTTGGGATGACACTTCACAAAACTCCTTCCTTTGTTAAATAGCAATGTAACATATCAAAACACATGCATTTGGATCTAATTAACAATAACAAGATTTTTCTTCATGAAGAAAACAGAGAACCATTTTGGCCCACACTGTGGTTCCTGCAGATGTGTTAGTTGTTAGGAAATAATTTCTAGCATCTTCTTCTCTTTGCATTTTTATTTAGTGTACTGTTTTCTGGCAAAGGCACCATACTGGGGTAGTCTTAAACCTTTTAAAAATACAGGCAAATGCTCCTTTTTTTCCCTAAAGTTACATACTAAATTATAACAAGGAGCTATTTCATTTTCCACACGTTTGTCTCAGAGAAATAAACATTAAAAATCAGAAATAATTCATAATCTCCAGACAATGTTACACTTAATACGAGGGAAAATATTTTCCATCTGTGTTACTGCCACACAGCCCTCCCAAAGAGCACTTGATGAGTAACTCTGATATTACAGTAAAGCCTAATATTCAGGAAATCTGAGATGATCAGGAAAATATTCTAGAAAGTATAGTCATGTACCTCAGAATATTAATTTTTCTACTAGAATAGCAAAATTTATCCAAAGCTGGGATTTTCCAGCTATGCATCACTGACGTGTCTGGATTTCTGGGTATACATGTATGTAGGTTTTTGGTTCCCCTTTAATGATGAAATACCTGATGGGTATATGGACAATGACTACTCCTGAACCTTTAATGCTGAATTTCCTGATGGGTAGATGGAAAATGACTACTCCTATCTCCAGGTACACGTGCTACAGATGCTACAGAGTGATGTAGCACCTGTGATACACATGCTACAGAGATATTTCAGTAAATTAGCAGAGACTAATTTTCAAATGCCTCACACAAACTGAGTTTTGGCAAGTCTACTCAGCATCCTCAGCTGTGAGAAGAGTGGTTGAAAACTGAACTAGCTGCATGGGCAAATCACCAATGAGGCTGGGAGCATGTCCTTCTGAAAACACTTTCCTGGTTCAAAACAAGGCAACTGGGTCTGGCACTGCTGTGCACCAGCACACTGGAAGCATGTCAGGGAGCTGCTGAACTCCCTCTTCCCATTCTTGAAAGTTCTCTGTCGAGAGAGGAGCCAATGGCCCCCATTGCATCTCTTCTCGGTGACTGAAGCCCAGTGCCAAACACTGCTGCCCTTCAGCTGGCCACTACCTCCTTATCTGCTCCTGCGTGTCAGCTCTCTGAGCAGATGCCTTTTTGCCCTTATATCAGTGACACGGCATTTTCTGCAGGATTAGTTTTTTCATTTAAGTGTTCCTCAGTGTTCTTCTAAAATGCATATTAGTTTCTCTTACCTTATGAAAGGAAAGCTTGGCCTTCTTTTTTATCACTTAGAAAGATTAAATTAGCTTCTCAGTTGATAGTAGACAAGATATACTTCATATTCCAGAGGCAATCTGACTACAAGGCCTGAACTGAGAAAGAGTAATTCAATTGACTCTACTCAAGCTGCACTAATTTACACCAACTATAAATTAATCTTTTCTTGTGAAATATGTCTAGGAGTGACCTTGCAGTATCTAGCTGACAGAATTAATTCTGGGCAGCATCTCACCCTCAAAATAATGTAGAAATCCTTTTTAGGAAATTGGCCAAAACTTTGAATTTTCACATTTAAAGGATAAACCAAAGGGCAGCACTGCAAGAAAGATGAGGGCAGAATTAGGCCAATCTCTTACATAATCCACATACTAACTACACTTATCTATGATACAGATGATGAAAACATAGTATTTTTCAAAGCGTTTTTCTTTCTTCTCCTTGCTTGTTCCTATCTTCTCATGGTATTTTTTATTCTTTTGTTTCTGCACAAAAACCTACACTGGATGCTTTATTAATATGAAATACCACAGAAGATGAAAGATCCAGATGGCTGCGTGAAGACTGGGAATCTGTAAGAGAGACTTTTGCATCTTCTTACGCCACCCATGTTTTGCTTATTTGTGCAGGGTCACAGCTGTTGACAGGACAGTCAACGTTACTGCAGGGAGACATCATGCCAGAGGACCAGGGTGCTGTTCTACACAGGCAAGGGAAGGCAAAAACGAACACAGAAGATTTTCTATAAGGGGCACTCAATTTCACTCAATGAATCAGGACTTAGGCCAACCAAACCTGGCTATGCCATGCTGCCTGCAGTTTCTTTGCCACCACCATACAAATCCATATTCATCAGATCATTCAAACTGAACATTGTTGTGCTATTTGGGACTACAATGGCAAGGGCCCCAGTCAGCATGAAGCTTCCTGGTCTTCCTATGCCAACATGATTCTATGATTTTATTCTATGATTCTTTGATTTACTGTCCCTTCTTTGATGAAAAGTTAAACCAATATTCCCCATCTGCCCATTTTACCTGGCAAATGCAATCAGAGCTCTTTACTTAAAGTAAATAACTCAATACATTTGCCTTAAGCTACCCTTAGCACCTTTTTAATCAGGGAAAGAAAGCATTTACAGCAATTAAAGCAAAAGTCAATGTGTAAAAATCAGCTTATAAATTAGTTTCTCTGCGTTGTCAATTATTTTAAAAACATTTTTGACTGCTTAAATTAATTCCAATTTGAATTCAAGACACACATTACCACAGAATGAAATTCAGGACATCATTTTTTTTTCTCATCACAACAGAGCTTTACAGTCATATCTTTTCTCTTTATTTTTTTTCTGCTTCTCTTGAGTCATCGCTAATGAAAGTTCTAAATATAGGTATGACTAACATCGCAAACTTTAGAAACTGTATGTAAACTACCGCAAGAAAAACAGATCCGAGAGTTATGCTCACCAGAAATTCAAACAACTGTTGCCAACCACTACACGCAAGTGATGATTACTGCATTTTTCTCATTAGAGAGGCAGCTGTCATATAGCTTACGGTTTGGACAGAAAGAAATAAGTTAGCATATTGCTTAAGAGCTGTCTGCTAAATCCTTGGTCTATTTTGCCAAAAATACACTAGAACATAAAATCCTTCATTCTCCAGAATAATAAATGTCATGTTTCCATTTCCCAGTGTCTTGTCAGATTGTTTAAGATAATCAGGATCAAATAAGAAAAATGCAATGAGCTCTTGACCTCAGACTTCAGAGCAGTGGTTTTGACACTGCCAAAGTGACAAACCAAGCAAAGACTAAATGCTTGGTGCTGTTGCTTAACCCATCACAAGGATACAGTTTTCATCTTTCAGTCACAGTTTTTGACAAGAAGCTACCAATACAACCTGAGACCTCTACAATCAGACAGTAACACTCAAAGACTCTAGCAGACTTATGGTCAGTAATTATTCTGCAAACCCACGTAGAGGCATCTGAATCAGATGGGCAACTAAGCATCCCTTAAGATGTTTTGTGCTGGAGGACCCAGATAAAGCCCCAGCTGATCAACCACCAGTCGATATTTAATACTACTACTACTACTACCACTACTACTACTACTACTACTAGTAGTAGTAGTAGTAGTGGTAGTAGTAGTAGTAGTAATAAGAAGGATGATACAAAAGGAAGTTCACCACTGAGCTCTTTTTCCCCAGTCATTCTCTGCCTCTAATTCCCCCACATTCAGGTTCATTTTTCCCAGTGTCTGACAGTCCAGATTATCTGAGTATTTGTTTACAGCAACTGGTACATGGGTTACCTATGGTAAAGACCATTCCTGCACAATTGCCATTCATAGTTGGACAGGAACAACCAGGGCTGATTATTTCTAGCATGTGGGGTAATTAAGTATTCTGTGCTATTAAATGCAATTTATTACCACCAAATTATTTGAAGAAGTAAAACTAATGTGAAGATAGCTTGACCAACCTCTAACCAGCGTTGATGTCAGATTTAGTGAATTCAGTGATGTTGAATTTAAGAGAGTTCTACCATCTCATTTGGACTTTCCCTGGAGTCTTCTGTCTAATCTTATTGTCGGCATATTCAGCACTGAATTATCTGAACCCATAAGGCTAGCTTTGAAGAAATCTGCCAGTTTGAGATGAGATACTCACTGAGATTTTCAAAAGAGCTTATGTGGTTTTTTTACCTTGGCGTTTACAAAACTGCCACGTTGATGAGAACGATTCCCCAAGTTTTGTTGTACCATATGGCCCATGTGCTGCTAGGAGGCCATCTACTGTGTTTCCTTGTTAGTCATTCAACTACATATTGCGTCCATCTGCAACTCTCATATGTAGTTTCACTGTAATTGCCCTTTTCATAGTGCATTTCATTCTGCTTCGTGCTGGCTTGTGATAATGTTCTTCCCAAGACATGCTACACCAAACACTTTCTGAAAGGTGCAGTAGTGATGTGCTGAATGGCAGGGTCGATGCAGGTGCAGAGCACAGCTCTGATGTAAAGCAAGAAGGTTATGGGTGCTCATCTTGGGGGTGAAGAGAGACGTTACTTTACTTGCTTTCCTTCCCCTCAATCCTCAGCAAAGCATTTTAGCTGTTACAGTGATGCAAAGCGTCTCCTCAGCCAGCTGGGCTTGCATTACTCTTTCATTCCCAACACTTTGCCGCACTTCAGAAGGTCTTGCCTAGCTCCGTGTCTGCTGAGGAGTCTTTAAGAAAACCTTCCTCAGCCACTACCTCGCAGTATCTTTAAGACCCCTGGAAGCTGCTGTAAGAGTGGTATTTGTGAGAGGCTGGGCTGTGAACAGATCCTGTAGCCAGATAAGTGTGCTGTGATCACACCACAGGCTCCAGCCTGGGCAGGAGCCCAGTGTGAAGGTCGTACACTGCACTCTGGTGTCAGCAGAGTGGGCAGGAGGCGCCTTCCCCTCTGCCGGCGCTCGACAAGTCCTCCAGCACAGTACAGGCTTTTGGGATAATTCGAGGCTGACACAATTTGTATTCCCTTAAAGACCTCATTACACATATTGCTCACTTAACCTTTAAAAGAGATGGAAGAAAGTGTGCCAATGGATTCTGGCTGATAAATATCTAAATTAAGTAAATTTAATTAAAAACTGTTGTAAATGTCATCTAATCTGTGGATGCTGCAAAAATTATGGTTGTAGCTTTGAACCAGTTTCAAAATGTATAAGCATCTCCTTACACAATTTTCTACAGAATATTTTTTTCTTCTTGGTTTCAGGACAACAGTCAAATTAACTTAGATTTTATTGCTCAGTAAAAATATTGAACTCAAAACTTGGAGAACTTTCTTGCATCTTGTTACTGCCAGGTGATGCTGGCTGGAACACTGGTTTCTTTCTAAAGTCATTAAGTGTTATTTTGCCAGATAAAAGATAGGGAAGGAAAGAAAGATATGTGCTAACTTTCATCTAGGGAATCCTACTTCTCAGTACACAGGAAATAAAAAGATCAGTGCATTTTTTTTTCAGCTTCTATTCTGGCCACGTTGTGCTGTTTGGGTGAAAACACCGTCAGCCCCTATGTTACTTTAGTGCACACCAGTGACAGCTACTCAGTGGGGAGCACAGTTTGATGAATTTAACAAAATCTTGTTGGCTGACCTTTCTGTGCTGGAGACATGATTTCATTTCTGTTGTCTGAAAATGAGCACCAACAAGACAAGTTATTTCCATGTCTCAGCTGGAATATCATAGTCCTAATGTGTTTCCAAGTATTTTTTAATCTGTAAAATGCTATGACTTTCAGGTCTATCTAAGAACAAAAACAATTTTTTCCCTTCTACTTTCTTTGTGTACTATCAAAAAGCCAGCTTATTTTCTGGGGTTTTTTTCAGTCACTCTGTATGCTGCAAATATCAATCCAAAACCCAAAACCCCCCTGCTTCTGGGAACAGTGAGGTAGGAAAGCTCCCAGAGATGTATTTGCAAACCAATGCTGAGGCACACAGAGAAACTGGTTCAAGACCTAGTTCACAAGTAGTATCCACAATATCTAGGATCCCAGACAGAAAAACTGAGTGGAGTACTGGCGATGCAAATTCAGTATTTTATTCCAGTCACCTTCCGACATTGCTGCCAAGTTGGTTCTTCTGGTTTGATCATTCTTCTGATGTCATTAAAATTTAAAAGCCTGATCCCTACTGTAAAGGGCTTGGGTTTTCTTTTTGGTTTGTGCCTCATAAAGGCAAAGGGGATCATTCAACAGATCATTTGTGCAGAGGGTGACCTGGCACAGCCACACTGGCAGAGCTGAGTTGGTGGGCGCCAGGGGTGACCAGCAGCCAGGAGAGGAGTAACCAGCAGCTACAGCAGGGCAGAATAGGTAACCCACACCAGCAATAGGAACAGCTTATCAGACTGTGCTTTTAAACTCACCTCTGTGGAGCTGTCAAACCCAACCACCTGTTTTCCTAAGACCTACATTGATGTAAGATGTGCATCTCTGAGAGGATTCCAAGAAGTAGTAAGTGTTTGGGAACCCTTGGTGCTTTTGCTACTATTACCCTGCAATTGCACCCTTCAGTGGGGTGGCTTATGAATCCCAAAGAAATGCAAAAAAAGTGTAAAAAATATTCAGAAAATTCAAAATATTCAAATCACTGTTCACTAGGTCACAAGTCAATCTCTACCACAGTTTGAAAGATACTTTCATCTCATTTAATAACTCATCTTTTGAACAGTTTTGAAACCATTCTCTGCTGCCAGAGAACAGATTTGGCTCTAAGGAACATTTATGTTTTTATTGCTTATTGTTCAGATAGTACAAAGCAATGTACCAATTCTGCTCCCAGTGAAGTCAGTGACACATGTAAAACTGAAGCGATGGAACAAATTCAGTAAAAGGTGAAATAATATAGCTAATATGTGTATGGATGTATAAAGACTTGTGTTTTGGGTTAATCCTGTTTTAGGACAAGAAGAGGGAGCAAGGACAATGTTCCCTTCTTAAAGTTCAGATCTCAGGTCTCTATGAGTATACTTATTTCAGAGAGAATTCCTTTCTGCCTTTTTTTCCTGGTATCTCCTATGCAGGGATGAACAATCTGCTTTTCCAGTTTTAGCTGAGGATTACTATAGCAGGTACAATATGGAAAAAAGTTATAAGGTAGATTGATTTCTATTTGCAACATATTTTTCAGCTTTGCCTATGGGTTACTCTTGAGACCTTATTTCTTTATTTCATACCCTACTACCTTTCACATCCCCCAGCTAAAAATAGCCTTTACCTAGATAAAAATCCTGCTAGCAGTTCCAGATCTAGATGGTATATACATCCCAGCTGACTTCAGGATCTCCTCAGACCACATTTTTCTCTATTCCTCTTGCTAACATTTCCTTTCTTACCATTTCCCAGACTTTGAGCTTTGCTTGGGAGTGTTATGACTTTTCATGTGACCCTTCTGTCCCCAGCTGTGCCTTTTTCCAGACCCTTTGCCTCAGGAAGATATTTCCAGGCTCCTTCCAAATCTGGGACCTGGTTCCTGGTGGTCTTCAAGGCACAGCCAAGAACAAGCCTCAGTGACAAGACCAAGTTGATCTTGCTCAGCTATTGGGGCAAGGGCAGCAGGATCCCATCACTCCACGTGCTCCTCTGCCAGCTCAGCCCTCCTCTGGCAGGTGCTGCATGCGGGAAGAGGGGAGGAAAGGACAGGACATCAGCCAGGGAGCAAAATCTGCCCCATGTTCGCTGGCATCTGCACATGCTTCCCAGATAGGCACACAGGAAATCCCAGTGCTGTGAGTACAACTCAACTCCTTCTTCAAAACCTGATTCCATGGAAGACTCTCATAGAAAATGGTGGGCCAGTTTAGGAGGATGAGCTCTATCCATGCTAGCAACAGCTTTTAAGCCCGAGCTGTAGTGAGGTCAAATCTGAATGAGTGTAACCCCAACTCTTCCTGTCTGAATTTCCATAGAGACTGCCTGGCGTTCAACAGAGCAGAACATCCAAGTGAGTTAGACTAAAAATCACCATTCTTTAACATTAATTTGCACATATTTTCTTGCCTCCTTCTCCTTCTTTGAAAAAAAAAAATGAACCCAAACATAAAGACAAATATTTCCGCTCCTCACACTGACACAAAGTCACTGAGCTGATTCCTCTGCATGCACAGCCAGCAGCAGAAGTGGCAGGTGATCCTCACATTCTCCTACTTGCAAGATGCCTATCGTATTGCATCCTTATGGCCCGTGAGCTTTTCCACTGAGCTGGACACCCAGCATTGTCACTCCTAAAGTATTTGTGAGTGCTACAGGATTTTCTAGGGAAAGATTTCTTGAGGCAAGATTTAGTCAAATTTAATCCAAGTCACTCGGTGCAGCTCCATTGGTTAAGAACAGCTCCCGTGCTTGAGAAGAGCCCATCACTGTGTCTTGCCTCACAATGCTGCAGAACACAATAACAACAACATTAAACTCAATACCCTGAAGGGGCAGTTGTAGTCAAGGGTCACATTTTCCTTCATTCCAATTAACCTACTTGTCATATTGGATGGTAGATGCACTCTGCAAACTGCCCTCAAGTGTTTCTCATGCTCTTTTAGTAATAGAAAGTGGGGAGAAATAAAATAGTTCATGCTTTGCTGTTTGACTTGTCCTTGGTATTTTATCTTATTGGGAAACCCAAAGAAATGAATACCGTTGTAAAGATTTTAAGCGTCTAAAAGCACAAACAGGCTTCTGACTTGTGCAGGATGCCCAGAACACCAGTGCTGGCAACACCAGTCCCAGGGAGAAGAGGGACCAGACCCTTTGGTTCCTGTCCAGGTTTTGTTCAACCCATCTGCTCCCATGCCAAATAAAAGAGTTGTGGTAGATGCCAGATACCCACCAAGGGCATTCTATATCTTCCTCTCCTTATCTGGACATGGGAGAGAAAAATATAATAAAAGGCTTGTGATCAATAAGGACAGAGAGGGATCACTCACTAATTATTTTCACAGGCAAAACAGACTTGACTTGGGGAAAAATGAATTTAATTTATTACCAATTAAATAAGAATAGGATAATGGGAAATAAAACCAAATCTTAAAAACATCTTCCCGCCTTTCCCCTCTCTTCTTCCTGCCCTTGACTTAATTCAGAATTCTCTGCCTCCTTCCCATCAGTGGTGCAGTGGAATGGGGAGAAGAGGTTACAGTCAGTACATCACACATAGACTCTGATGCTCCTTTTTCCTCAGGGGGAGGACTCCTCACACTTTTCCCCTTCTCCAGCATGAGGTCCCTCCCACAGGAGGCAGTCCCCCATGAATTTTTCCAACCTCAGTCTTTCCCACAGACTGCAGTTCTTCTCAAACTGCTCCAATGTGGCTCCTTTCTAGAGGGCACAGTCCTTCAGGAACAGACTGGTCCTGTGGGGTTACAAGACACAGAGTCATCAGTGTTGCAAGAGATCATCTTGTTCAACTGTCCCCAGCATCAGCAGAATCACCTCTAAACCATATCTCCAAGTGCCACTTCCAGATACCTCTTGAACAGTTCCAGAAATGGTGATTCCACCACTTCTCTGAGCAGTTTCTTCCGATGCCTAACCACTCTTTCAGTGATTTCTTTTTCTCTGATTTCTAATCTGAACCTGCTTTGCCTCAACTTAAGGCCATTTCCTCTTCTCATCGCACTTGAAACATGGCACGAGAGACTGACTATCACCTCACTACAATCTCCTTTCACGTAGTTTCAGAGAGCAATGAGGTCCGCTCTCCTCCAGATGAAACAACCCCAGTTCCCTCAGCCGCTCCTCATAAGACATGTGCTCCAGACCCTCCACCAGCTCTGTTGTCCTTCTCTGGACATGCTCCAGTGTCTCAATGTCTTTCTTGAAGTGAGGGGCCCAAAACTGGACACGAGGCCTCGCTAGTGCTGAATACAGGGGGACAATCCCTGCCCTGGTCCTGCTGGCCACACTATTGCTGATACAGGCCAGGATGCCCTTGGCCTTCTTGGCACATGCTGGCTCACATTCAGCCACTGTCAACCATCACCCTGGACAGGGGCACGGTGTTCCTTCGAGGTTCTCCAGGGTTGTTCCTAGGTGAGCAGGAAAGGCAATGTACAAATTTGTATGAAGCACACCTGAAAGTGTGGAGAACACTGTTCTAGAGAGTGTATTTGCAGATAGTCCGTTTCTTCCAAGTTTGCATTTAATTTCTTAATTTAAGTCTTGCGCTTGTGTTGGAACAACATATTCTCTACATTCTGGACTTGGTTTTGCATGGCAACCAGTAATGACCTGTACGCATTTTCAGCTAATGTGTGCCATAAATACAGGCAGGAAGTGTTTTGTGACCCTGTTTCTCCCTACTAAATTTGTATTGCTTTTGGGGAAGAGTTCTATATACTTGCCACAGGTACCTCATTCACCCCTTTATTTCACATGCATAACGAAGCACTCCTGAACTATGTAAGGGCCCTATCAAGCCAAAAGAGAGAATTAGATGTTTATGGAGACCAGAAATGTCCCTTCTTGGCACCCCAGCAGCTTGTAAGCTCCATACTCACCAAATCACTACCTTCACCAGTGCAAAGCTGTGCTCCAGCCGGCACCAGGAGTGCAGCCACAGCCTGTCCCATAGGAGTCCAGCTTGATTCTCATTGATACCTCAGAGCAGCCAGTGCTGCCATTGATGCCTTTGGTATCTTGAATTGGTTTTGACAGCTGTAGGTTCACTGGATATCTCTATGGAGATTAGTGATTTAGGCGATTAAACTACACATAAACTTCAGCTCTCCAGTTTTCAAGGCATGCTTGTGTCTCATCTTTGTCTGTTTAGAACAAGTATTGCAGCAGGAACAGCAAGCTTATGTGAGTTCCCCATATGCCTTGCTGTGTTGATTTCTCTCCTGCTCATTTTTATGTGGAGTTTAGCAACTTTTAACATTTCCATGGTACAGTTTTATTGTTAACTTTTCCTGCTTGAGTTAATTGAAAGCTATAAAGCACCTGAAATGCCTCAGAGGCTTACATTGTCAATAGTGAGATGAGCTTTTCTCACATCTTCAATTTCCTCGGAACACTTTGCTTGCAGATACAGAATAAAATGCAGCTGGAACTTTGCTTGTTTTTTTCCCTCTGTTTCCAGATGGTTTTGAGCTCAGGTGAAGATTTTAACTGCTCCAGTAATCCATAAAATGCAAAAATATCTCAACAAAACATTTGATACTATGAGACATTGGGATGTCTCTCTGAAACCAATCTCTGTGCTGCAGCATGGAGACGACGCACTGATATTTCCAGACGGAAGGGACACGGCTGTTCACAGCTGTGAAACATGCTCTTCTCCTTGCTGGCACTGCCAGGAGTGGGAGCTCTGCAGGCCTGGATGACAGCAGCCTGCCATACTTTTTCTTTTTTTGCTTTTGCCCAAGCTGCACTTGGACTCTCCTCCTTGCTCCCTGCCAGCATTCCTCTTTCACTGCATCCCTGATCATCCCCTGTTCTTCTATGCTCTGGGTATTCCTGACCTTAAGTCCTTATGTCCAGCAAACTGTGTCTTGTCTTGACTGTAGCCAAAGCCTGAAAAATCCTTTTACTGAGCAAATTAGCAACTAATAAACAAAAGGATATGGGGATCATCCCATCTTCAGCCTAAATATGGGTGATGAGACCTACTAAGCAGTGCAGACCACTACTAGGCAGCCATGAGGACAGGAGCTGCTGGGACACCCATCTGCATGCAACTCCTTCCTAGGTGGCTTGCAAATGGCTTGGTGTCACACTGAGGCAGCAGCAGCCGCTCTCCACAACCATGTTCTCCTGTCCTTTGGCTGGGTGTGAGCAGAATAACTGCCCTGCACACCTCCTGGTGTGAGACAGAGGGGCCGCCACATGGAGCCATCCTCTAATGAATCACCAGCTGGCTGAAAAGACCTCTTCCTTGGAACAAAGAAGGTGTTTAGTAGTCCTGCAAGGTCACCAGAGAAAGCAAGGAGCTCTGCTCTGTCATAGAATCGTAGAATCACAGAATGGTTTGGGTTGGAAGATACTTTAAAGACCACCAAGTTCCAGCCTCCCTCCTTTGGGCAAGGATAGCTTCTACCAGACCAGGTTGCTCAAAACCCCATCCAACCTGGAATTGACACCAATTTGTTTTACTCCTTGGTCTTCACCTGGAGCTCTGGGGCTCAGCTGGCCTTGAATGTGAGAGCTGTGCAGAAGTACCCTGATTTAATAAAGTACACTCTGGATTTTCAGAATACTGCACTGAACTCTGGTCTAATAATCACCCAGCCTGACAGGGCTCCTTAGATGGGGAACTTCCAAAAGAGGCTCAGAGTGAGGGTTTCAGCTGAAAGCACTTTAGCATCAAAGAAATGGAATTTCAAAAGACTGAATTACTGTATGATAATAGCAAACATCTTCCTCTTAGGCAGAAATCTGGGAGCTATCAGGATGGATCTGCCAGGCCAGTTGTTTCTGCAGAGCACCTTGATGTGGCTGTCTCCTTGTAAGCAGGATGAGGAGAAAGGCAGAGGAAAGGCTCATGTGAAGTGGGGATCCCACCAGTTGGATGTCAGCCTGCTGCTCAGTCCCAGTCCACTGCCACAGGGAAAATCCTCACAGCTGGTGGCCCAGCCATGGATGAGTAGTCTCCTTATCTGGCTCTTCTCTTGAATCCATACAGTTTATTTTGACCCTTGATACTCAGCCTGACTTCCTAAGGAAGCGTTAAGTTGCCTGAGTTTGCATGAGCACAGAATCCTATGAGCCCCCACCAGAATCCTAACATCTTGTTCATTACAGGGACATAATCAAGGAGGCAAAGTGGGGCACCCATACTGATAATTTATTTTTATCATCACTTCCCCAGTTTTTTCTCCCTGGCAAAACTGTCTTGAGCATCTAGTTATTCTGTGACAGTGAAAGTGATAATAGGAGGATTTTTTTTTAAGTATGGTGTTATTCAAGATCAGAAGACTTCACATCATAAAATATCATTAAAGTGTGAATTCAAGGTTGGGAAAGATGAGGCCTTTACAAGACTAATGCAATTAATGCTGCTCATTAAGTACAGACTCAAAATACATACACAGAAGCTGACCTCACTTCTGCTGTGGAGAGTTAGGTCTGAAAAATCATTCCTTTCCAGTGTATTTCCCAGTGATAAGGTGGCATGGAAAGCTTCCTCCCTGTATTACATACCAGTGAACATAAAGTCATTGCAGGAGAAACTCTATATGCTCTAAGTCTTTTGGTGTGCAGTAACTTCTTGTCAAAGTAAGAAGCTTAAAGAAATTAAGGTCCAACACTAAATAATTTCAGTAATTGAAATGTGTTAGATTGAAAGTGGGTTTCTTTGCCTTTTTTTTTTTTTTTTTTAATGTAATCCTTCTCACTCTGCAATCCATCTCAGCACTCGAATTCTGGAAGGCCTCAGTTCTTTACAGTTTACCAGAGCTAATACCAACCTCAGTCCTTCTTGATTTCTTTTCACAGAGAAATTCACACAGTGGGATATTTTCAATATAACTGAACTTTGATGTAAAAAAGCAATTTATTTTTCCAGCAGCTCTCAGTATTCTCTTTGCTATAGCTGAAAATACAGCAATATCACCCTCATAATCAGCCTCTTCCTTCTATTTGGTGCAACAAAAAGCCTATGCTTGTGTTTGCCTGCAATCATTAAATGAGCAGGTTTGTGTGCATGTGAGAGAAAGAAGAGGAGAGGGGAGAAATAAACATCTGTCCTGCCAACATACAGCCTTATTTGCTGGGCCCTGGGGAGCTTTCCTTCTCTCCTTTCCCCTTTGCACACAGTCACACTGCTTTCCTTATCTCTCCCATGATCACTTGAATTGTGTTCCCACAACTCCTTGGGACAGAAACTTTGTTCTATAACCCAAAAAGCACAATGTCACCACCATGAACTAGCCATCCTGCAAGCAGTCAAAGCAGTGAAGCCTGGTCTCCTATGGACATGAGAGGGAGGGTGATAAGGGATGGGAGGGAAAAGCAAATCAAGAAGCTCTTAGTTTGGCCCTGCAATGAGGAGGAAAGAGATGGGTGGATTTAGATAAACAAACTCACAGCAAGATTTCAGAGCTAGCTCAGACTACTAGCTAAAGCTAATGATCACCAGAAACTTAATTCAGTGCAGTATGTTTGGGGTTCTGCCTTGTTTGCACCAAAAATGCTGCCCTCAGTTTACTTTTTTCTTTGTGTGAATGCATCTCTTCAATGCTTGTTTCATAGATTTTTGTTTCCGTCTTATGGTCTTAGTGTCTATTAGAAATACAGCCTTGAGGCAGACATTCTCACAGTAGTGCCTTACTTTGTTGTATGCTGCAGTACACGTAGTTGGCTCTGACAGCATTAGTTCTGCACTGGTACACTGTCAAACTGGCTGCAAGAAGTATTGTGAAAAAACAAACCATCTGCTAAGTGAAAATAACATCCTGATTTGGGTTTTTATGTGACTATTTAACTCCATTTAAATGCCCTCTTTTCCTACTTCTGAGTTTTGAAACCAAAATCTTACTGCAGCACTTGCATTTGACCTGACTTTGCCAATCTGAGTCCTACTGATAACAGCTTAACGTGCTTTCTGGGCTCCCTGTATATCAGCCCTTCTCTGAACTGCTCAAAACTCAAGCGAAGTCATGATCTGACTGGTTTCTTGGGTCATTCTTTAGTCAAAACTCTCCGAGAAAACACATTTTGGTTGGGTTTGAAAATCTTAGAGGTGTTTTCCAACCTAAATAATTGTATTATTTCACCCTGAGGATATAAACTCAGATAAATGTGCAAGCTTCTCAAGACTCAAGGGCTCTTTTAGTAAACCTAGTTCAAATATTCCTATTTAGTAATGACACTAAGAATCAATGATTTTTTCAGTGAAAGCACTGCTTATACTTTATGAACAACTTAAACAGTTTCAGCACCTTCAAATTTGTGTCTGATTCAGCCTTTATCCTAAGTATTGGAGCCTAAATGGATCAAGCATAGAAGCATTTCAGCCTAGGGCATTGGGAATGAATCTCTGAAGGTAGATAGGATACTGTGACATGGGAAAGACCAAGTGATATGCAAAGTTCAGTTTTAAAAATATTATTATTATTATTATTATTATTATTATTATTATTATTATTATTGTTATTATTTCTATTATTTGGTGTGTGCAAAAATAGATGCAGAAGTATTGCCTGCTAGGGAAAATAGTGTAACAGGTGATTCCATCCATGCACCCCATGGCTCTCAGGTGCTTGGGGCTGCTTTATAGATCCTCCAAAGGTAAGAATTGCTCACAAGACACCAGCACCTCCAAGGAAAGAGGGCCAAGGATTCTTGTTATTTTCAGTCACTCTTTTCCATTCAACAAGCAGTGAGGAGATATGATCACTATCCCAGAGTGGCTGATGAGCAACAGGCAGCTTTAAACATAAACAAGCTTTTATATCTTGGCTGTTGGGTCAGGGCCAGTGTGGGCAAAGTAATATCCTCGCTACCTTTTCTTTCTTCTCCCTGGAAGGTGCATATTTATGCAGTGGGTGTTGAGGAGAATACTTTTCATTTCTCATGTATTCTTTTCTCTGGTCGCTGTAATGTTGCTCATTATTTCTTCTCACTTCACTGGAATTCTCCAGTTGGCAGAAATGTAATGAGAAATGTACTTTTGTGAGGGCATTAGATAAGGAAAAAAATTGTTTTCAGAAGGATGTCATAGATGAGATCCTGAAACCATGTTTGCATAGCTTTTAATGTTTTTGCCATATTATTTATCCTTAGTGAAGGGTAAAACTGAAGCACAACAGTGTTGCCTAGGAATCAGTATGAGGCAGCTAAGACAATTTATTAGTATGCACATTTTCTCTTACAGCATTTGCACGTATTTTTGTATGGAAAAGTACAGTGAACTTTTAAAAACTGTACAATTATTTAACTGTACTGACACCATGTTTTTCTTAGGAAAGATGGAAGTATGTCTCAAACTTATATAAAGACTGTCACTTGTGTCCCTTTTGCTATAACTCATTGTTCATACTGCTGCACTGAAAAAATCATTATATTTTTAAAGTTAATGTAAAATGTAAGAAAAATAATGTATGTCTCTGTATTTCTCTCTCTCTTCTCTTTACCTTAGCAAAATACTATTTGCCATGTCTCATATCCAAAGTGTTTTTAGAAACATAAAAAAGACCATTAACATAAAACTGCTGTTACAATTTGTGGCTGGTTCATTTCCTTGGCTAAACATAGGTAGGAAATTGGTGTTACAGCTAGAATTACAACTGAACATAGAAATGCATAGCTAAGCCTTATTAAGTTCCTGTAAGAATAAAATTAATCTGAAATAAATAAATAAATATTGTAATATTGTTTAAATTTTATGTTCATTTTATTGAGTCTCTGCTTGCACAAATGCAGAACTCTACTTTGGTCTGGTTTTAGTTTACTTGGATCAAATACTCTGAAAACCTCTGGCTAACAATCCCAGACTCACAAAGATCAGATTCTGGGCTCTCTAACAGCAGTGAGAATTTTGTCATTTAGCCTCACAGAATCCAAATTTTGTGTAGCTTTGCAAAACAGCACCCATTAAATAACCGTGCTGTCTTTCCACATGGTATCTTGCTTCCTTTCTATCTTCCTCTCTATTAATTGGTCTCAAAATCATGAACCTGCTTCAGAAACCCTTCACAACTAAGGTCCTTGGTTGTCCCCTCTCAGCCAGAGTTCTGTATCCTGATGAATCATGGAAACATGCTTGCTATGACCGAGAGACTCACCCACAAATTTTTGCATTGACTCCATAAACTAATTTTCAGCAAACTGGCAAGTTTAAATGGTGAGCAAGGTGGGAAAGTGTTTGTGGCTCCTCAAGCCCCTTTTCAACATGCCAGAGTTCACATGTGATTTCAGCTTGCCTGATCAGACTTGTCCCTGCAGCAGCATGACCTTCTGGGAGCATCCTGGCAGGCATGGCAGGGATGGTGCTGGCTGTTAGATCAGCTGCAGCTGGAAGTTGCACTGAGGGATGTTTGCACCAGCCACCTTTGGGCGTTGAACTCTGCTGCTTGAGACAGGTGCTCCTTGAGACTCTCTGCAGAGCAAAAACAGGAGTTGCACCTATGGTAAAAAGTTCTGTGGACCCACAGATATGGTCCTACAGAGTAAAACAGTCAGTGCTGAGGCCAACTTCTCCAAATTTAACAATTTTATCTCAGATTAGGCCTGGTCAATCCTATGTGCCAAGCATGGAAGCTCTTGTGGCTGTACCACTATGAGTGCCCTTCTGGAGTGCCTCTCCCAGTTTGGTTTCATCTGGAAGCTGAGTTTCTCTGCCATGAAAACCAGTGTTTTAAGTGGGGACAATTGGGATAGTCCCTCCTGAACTGCACTCCTGATCTGAATTGAAATACCAATGTAGCTCATCCAGAGGCTCTGCCAAAAAATGACTCACGACATCTGCTCTGAGCTGCTCTCTGGAAGTGCACTGGCTAAAGAGAAACGTAAGAGAAACTATGCCTAAATGTCACTGGCCTGAGCTGGCATGAGCTGTTCTTCCTCTTCTCCCTTCCTTCCCTGCCCTGGCATTCCCCACATCCCTTAGATCATTCTTCCATTTCAGCTTTTTGTAAACAAGGAAGCAGTTTTAGTTATTGTTTTGAAAGGCTTCTCCTGTCACTCACAGTCTATATTTTGTGGTACGCATATCTGGTATCCAGCTTTTCCAAGTTACAGCGATACATTGTAATTAGAATGTGCGGTAAAACTTTGGGAATTAAGTTACATAAAACTCACTTTTAGCTCTTGATTTTTCTGGCAAAGTTACGATGAGAAATCAAAGTTTCCATTTCCCAATTTAGAAAAAAGGATGATCAAGTAAGAGCTCAGAAAAATAGTTTCTGAATTATTTCTCTTTTTTTCCTTTGGAAAATTGGAGAAGGAGTTGGGTATTTGGGACACAAATACCAATTCATTGTGTACTGTTCTCATTTTCCCCATGCAAAGTGCAGTTGGATAGAAAAGCTCTAGTGGGCTCACATGCTAATTTTTTCTCATTGCCTCTTTAACTTGCACAGATTTTTCAAATATTGACTAGGCTTTGAACTTGACCTACTTAAGGCACTGGATATGGTTTTCACTTAAACAAATGCCCCGTCAGATCATGTCAGTATTATAAAGGGGCCTTGCAGCTACTGTGAACATTGAGAATATCAGCATCTTAATACTCCTTTATACTACTAGACATACTGTGAGGGAAGCCAGCTCTCCTTCTCTGGCTTTCGTGGCTTTCAGTGTTGCTCCTCAGGACCAGTTTATGCTAATTGGTATGAAATCGAATCTATTCTCAGGTCCGGACCTGTTGATCACCTCTAAGTTGAATCCCTCAGATCAACTTTTGTCTTGAGCTGTGCTTGAAGTGGGAAACTTTTTTTAAGGCAGGGTCAGAGACTGAGGAGGGCACAACTCCACTCTGTGTCCTCTCCTTGCCTGCAGCAGCAAACTCACAACTCATCTTCCTTCTGCAGCTCATGTCTTCTCTCTGCTGCCTGGCATTTGGCCTGCTTTATTTACTCTTCATTGTTCAGGGAGGCATTCTGTGCTTTTCAGGCAATCTCCCCAGGTTTCCGATTATGCTCCATGGGCAAAAAAGCAAAATACAATTCAAAGTCAGCCTGGTGAGAAAACTCAAAGGCATCTGCTGACAGAAAGAAAGAAAAATGATACAGTGTTGTGGCTTGCATGGATTTTTGAAACGGAGACTTGCATACATTTTTGATATATGAAATCCTTTTCCTTCTACACAGTTTCACAAGGAGTGTTCTTACTGTCAAGAATATTCTCAGCTCACCTAAGAAGAACAAAATAAATGACCTTTGCAGTCTAACATTTTCAGTCACCCAAGAAGAAATAAGCGTATTTTTTCTACCCCTGCAAAATCAAAGTACCTCAATCAAAAAAGCAAGGAGAATTTTAATAGTAAGAATAATAAAAGTAGTATTTTACCTTCCTTTAACCAAGATTTCTGCAATGAAAATAAACATAATTTAGGAAGCTGGAGTACAAATGGGGAAAGGAGGGTGAGAAGAGGCAGAGCTTTACCCTCCAAGTGGGCTGGAAGTTTGCAAAGGAAAGGAAACCCAGAGAGTCAAGGAGGGCTGGAAAAGCTGGACCTGTGCATCGGCCCCACTGCAGAGGAAGGAGGGAGTTGGCTGTCATACAGCTCTGGCTCTCAGCTGGAGGGTGGTGAAAGGTAAAGGAGGGCTGCAGAAGAGCTGATGGACCAGTTTAGCTGGGGGCTGGGCCACGCTGATGGATCACTGGCCAGCAAAAGATAGAGCAGCTCAGCAAGGGAGGGTGGAGCCTGGTACCCCTATCTTTTGTGGCTCCCGAATGTTTCTGCCAGCGGCTGAGCCCCGGCCCTCGCTCCCCGCAGGTCTCTCCCCGCCCGAAAGGCTGCAGAGCCCCGCGGGTGCCCTGCAGGGGCACGGTCCCGCAGCGCCCGGCCGGCGTGTCCCGGCGTCCGCAGGGAGGGACGCGCCACGGCCGGGCTGTCACAGCACGGTCACCGGCCCCACGGCTGCCTTGTGCCGAGAGCCTGCAACCAGCAGCCAAGGGGTTTTTAATTCTTAAACTCATGTGTAATTTAACCAGATTCTTTTATTCAGCCCGATGAAAAATACTCTGTTTGATGTTTTCACAGACAGCATCTTAAGGCGTTACTCTGACTTCTTCTCTAGCGCTGCCCTTTCCGAAGTCATTATTACTCATTAGGTATATTGTGCGGAAAGCAAAGTAGGTCACGGATGAAAAGCCCCATCTTAGCGAGAGGCACCGGTATTGCACAAAGCTATTTTCAACTTTCATGAGAGAAAAAATGTTTTCTGTAGGATGAAAGCTGTCACTGCCAACTTACAATTGAATGCCAAGTATGTAAAAACTTTCATTTTGGATTCCCAGGCTTTCATATGTTAAATGCATTGTTTTAGAAATTCATTTCAAAGATAACTCCCGCTGTATAGCCCACACTGAGTTACACATACCAGTAGGGTGTGTGCTGAGGACAAGTACTCAGCGAGGGGGAATCCTTGCCAGCTCCACCAAGACGGGGCCATTTCAAGCCACGAGGACCTGTCCTCAAGAGTCAGCAAAGGGGGAGCAATGGGGGAGGCGGTCTGTGTGGGTACTTGGGGGCAGGATGACCGCCCGGAGCTTGGGCACGGGAAAAACCCCTCATAGCCCTGCCTGTCTGTGCATGGCACTGAAAGAGTGACTTGGCAGACCTGCAGCCTGGGATGGCCTCTAAAGCCAAGGTGAAAACTTCAATTGCAGCATCATCATTCTGCCGTCATTATTGCTTTGCACTCCGACCCATTCATTAAAGCAAAGACTTAATTTTTGTTTGACCTCTCTTCCAACTTTTATTTTTCATGTTACTTGGGGATGTCAAATAAATACAAAGTCAGACTTTCTGGAATGATCCTTAATCTCTTTAGATTGCTGGGTGTTTCTCTCCTGGCCCCCAATTTATCAAAATACCCAGCAAATTCTTTGTTTTATGCAATTTCTGCTAGGGCTTAAACGCTCGATTAAAGTAGGAATTAGACTGCACTAGTAGTATGTCCCTTCATCAGCAGAATATGTCTTAAGTACTTTCAACTGCTAGAGAGGTAATTAATTAACCTATACTTTCAAATTATTACTGCATAAAATACATGGACATGTATGGCAATATAAACGTTGCTAAATATGTTCTGTTGGTGTTATCAATTTGTTCTACTGATTTGAATCTATTGATATTTTCATTAAAAATCTGTATATTACAGTTGAAATTAAATCTTATTTTTCTCTTTAAAACAATAATTGCTAAAAACTAAAATGTAAAATATGACAACATGGGGGAAAATCTAAATTTATTATCATATTAGAATAATACAAATTATAATAAAAGTAACAAACTATATGATTGCAGCCATGGTTTTAAAAAAAGACACTCTTCAACTAAGGAAAGTTATTCAGTAAACACTTGAAAATAGGGTTTGCTACAGTCCCAAAAATTTTTTTAATCAGAGATAATGTCTACTGTAAGTACAAATGGAATATTTGCTGCTTTACATTTTTTTCAAGTAGCTCTGGTCAAGGACTAGGTCATTTAAATTGAAAGCCAAGTACTCACTTAAAAAAACAAAAACATTCCCAGTGAGTGAAAACTAATGTGAAAGGATAAAAATTACTAGTTCTATGGTTAAGATAATCAAAAGGCAGGTGGCCACAAAAAATCAATTTAATTAGACAAACAAAAATGTTACCTCCTCTGTTTATTAAAGATGTTTAGTTGCTTAAAATGCTATAGCACATTCACTTTGTGGAACACAGACATGCATCTAAGTTAGCTTTTATTTGCTGAGATAATTCAAACAATAACAAAGCGTTATTTTCACATATTTTAATTAATTCCATTTTCATTTAAATTGTAAGTAAGACAGAATCATCATTTAATAAATAAGAGATGCTTTGTTTGGCATTTCAAAATTAAGTAACTCCCAAATTAAGGATCTGAATAAATGTTTGTAAACCATAACTGCACATATCATTTGATGTGGATTTGCTCACCTTCTAGTGCAAAAAAAAAAAAAAAAGCACATAAATTATTGATTACAGGCTTTTGTGTGGGGAAATATTCTGAAATTATAAAGTTAAAGCAAGCAGCAAAAAAGGACTAGTCATTTTCTGTTAATGATTGAAGTCATAATTAGAAACAATTGTTTGAATTATTTGGTTTCGAACCAGTATCTACAACATGTAGGTATCCTCTAGTTTATTATACACCTCTTTCAAGACATACAAAAGCAATTACCTGCCATGAAATCCAGCACTGAGGACCATGCATGGAACCAGGAGACTTGGCCTCCATTCCTCCTCCTGCTGTAGACCTGTTCTCTGTGTCGTGCCAGGTGGATTATTTAATCTTTCAAAGGATCATAGGCTGTCCTGGCCAGGACAGGACTTCCAGGTCCATGATCTCAGTAGGCACCCAGAACCACCTTGTCACTGACTAGAGATGTCCTACCGTGCTTTAATGTATACAGTGACCTCCTGTTGCTGCATGCATCATTTGGTTGATTATCTTACTTGTCATTTCAGAAAAGTTTAAGCTAAATCAGGCAGGACAAAAGAAAGGATGTGTCTGTCTTGGTGTGGTTTTTTTTTTTTTTATTATGCCAAATCTGTATTTAGATTTTCCAGTTGCCCAGAAAAGATCCAATGCCAACCAAAAGGAGAGTTGACCAAGTGCAAGGAAATTATTGTATGGAAGATAAATAAGAAATCTTAACTCAAATTTTCTGTGCTTGCTTATATGTATTTTTTGATGTCTCTAACCACCAAAGGACTTTTGTTTGTCATATATTTCTGAGAACTAACATATCATGAAGGATTTCCAATTTGCAGCAGATTTCTTAACCACTGACTCTGAATTTCCTGAAATGGGCTTTTCAAGGTGAGGGAAACACAAGACCCTGATGCCAGAAGAAGGGTAAGAGAGATGGAAAAACTTGTTGCCAAAGTAAAATAGCACAAAGAAAGAAATTCTGATTAAGTTAACAATGTGAAAAAAATCCCAAAGAAAAAACAAATCAAAAATACCCAAGTGCTTAACATTCCTTGATCACAAGAGAAAAATGCGTAAAACGCACAGATTTGTTTGAGAAGAAAACCCTTGGGTCTATACAAAGAAAGGTAAATTAAGTAAAAAGAAACAAATTCAGACAGCCTGAAGGCAAAGGCTGCCATTGATGTGTCCCCTTTGGGGTGGCTAGAGGAGGCGAAAGGGAGTGGACAAGCAGCAGACAGGGATGCAGGGATGCAGAAGGTTTGCCTGCAGGGCACTGAGGAGCTCAGGATGGCATCCTGCCCACATGCCCAAGGGCACAGGACTCGTTTTCCCTCCCCATCACATGTTCCTCACCATGTATAAGGGGAAAGCCACAAAGCAGCTAACACAGCAAGGCTGCAAGTGGAAATTCCCAACATTGCATCTATCATGTCTTCTTGGAAAATGAAATGTCAAAAATACTTCAGGTTTTTAGGAGGACATAGAAAAATGAAAAACATTTTAAGTGGTAAGTGACTTGGTCAGTAATAGAAATAAGACCATAAGGGTTTCTGAAAATTATTTGCTGTAGACTCAGGCACACAGAAATTGTAATATATATCACTCTTTGAGTGTGAAAACTCCACATCTGTGTAATGTGATTTGTGAGGTCCACACAATATGAGAGGATGAAGGTATTTCAGTCTCTGAGATGTCCTCAGATCTGCATTTTGGCTAGCAGTGCTTGAACTACAATGCCTATTTAGAGAAAATGATATGTACAGAGTGTATCAAATGGACGACTGTGCAAAACCTCTTCCTTTTCAGCAGGTCAGGGTTTATTTCCTGTCAGGTTTGCATTCATGACCCACTGACCTACTTTTCTGATCCACCTGGCAGAACTCTGCATCCCTGAAATCTGAGACTTTGTCTGCTTCAAAGATTTGTTTTGGTTAGGTTTTGTGACAGAAACCATTAGGAGAGTGACACTGCAGATAAAAATGAAATGTGCTCTTCTGTTTGGTATAGCAAGTGTATTTTTATTTAATTGTGTAAGTGTTATCCATCATGATGGAATTGTCTGCTCCTTTTTTTTTTTAATGGCTCTGTGTTTTATAAGGTTTTCTTCTCCCTCCCTCATATTACAAAGAAAAACGAGCTGTGTACATTTATCCAGTGATTTCTAACCAGTGCTGCTTCTTCGCCTGCTGTAGAGCAAGAGTAAGTGAAAAGGCAGGCATGATGGATCAGTGAGGAAAAGGCATCTTCTGCCTGTCTTAAATCATCTACTTTACAGAGAATCTTAAATTGCTAGAAATAAAAAAACCTCCCTGGCAACTCAACAACTGCATATAAAGCAAATCATATTTTTCAGTGAATCGTAAATGTCACCATCTCAGATAACATTTATGCTTTCATAGAAATAGGAACTTAATTTTCCCCATTTATATTATTAACTTACTTTGGTGAATCAGATCACCTACATTAAAACAGAAGCATCCAGTGACTCAGAACAATGATACTTTTAAAGATCAAGCACAGCGAATACAAAGCTGCATGCAGATGGAACTGCTTCTTTGAACCACCAGATAAAGATTGATCTGTTAAAATCTTGCTAAAAACGGGCACCAAATGCTTGTTGTCAGAAGTGACTGACAGTCCTTGTCCGAAGCTGAAATGAAGCTGGGTTTGCCTCTTCATTCAGTGGGTGCACAGTGACAGCGCAGGAGAGAGGGAGGGCTGTGATGGGCTGTGATGTGACAAGCAGATGGCCATTGCTTTGTTGTCCTTTTATAAATTCTCCAGAGTAGAAAAAAAACCAACAAACCAAAAAAAACCTCAACAAAACAAGCACCTCTGTTATTACAATACATGGTTTAACATTTCCACCTTTGTGGCTTGCTCCCTTTCCCTCTAGCTTGGTACTTGTGTGGTCCCTCGACTCCCTACTACGCAAACCTGTCATGACCATATAGAAAGCCAACCTCATAAAATATAAAAGCCAGCATTTTTATTCCAGCTTGTCAGAAGGGGGGTTAAGGTGGGAGTTAAAGGAAATACTAAGAAATACCACATCTGCACAGAGAAATGCAGATTCATTCTAGTGCCATGACTACAACCCTCCCATCTTTTCTTCTCCATGCATGTGCACTTCACTTGTTTAAGAGCTGGGAAAGAGTGACTAGAATATGTCCACAACACTTTGCAGGCAGAAGTAGCCTTACTTTAGAGCTCTAGAGCAGCCAGGTGTGTGTTGTGGTGAATCAAAGCAAAAGTGGCCATAGTCAGCCTGGCCCCAAGTACGAACCCTTCAGCTTGCTGTGTCTCAGGGTGCATTGAACTAAGCACTAAAATCCTGCAGCTCCAAGGATGCTCAGAGCCCTCTCAGGACTTGCTTGCTTTCTTCTACAGACATACCCCTACTAGGGATATTCCTCATGGGGCAAAGACTGGCTGTACCACACTCAGTTAACTCACTTCCTATATGACAAACTCAAAAAATTAACATTCAAAACACTGTAAAAAGCAGATATCTACCTCAGTCCTAGCAAGTCAGGGACTGATAGTTGCATGTAAGATGGGCATTACTTCATTATAATTTAAATTTTTCTTGACTCATCTCCACTTTTGTATAAAGAGATGCTTCTGGTGACACTGCCAATCTTTTTCGTGCAGTTATATATTTACTGTAAAGCAAAGGAGCTCAGAGACTGACACAAATGCTTTGCAAAATATGAGCTGCAAGTCTAACTCACACAAAAATATATGTGTGAATGATGATAGCAAATCCTGCATGCCAGCAGAAGACTGGGTGATGGTAGTATTTCATAATTATACCTAAGTGAAAGGTTCTCTCTTAGTTTAGGGGTTGTGGTATCTAATCTGCATTTTCATGAATTAGTGGTTTTCACCACGTGATGAAAACCTCTTGATATATTAATGAAAGCAATGTAAAGCATATGTCACTGACAGATTCCAAGCTGGAAAAAAGTGATTATATTTCTCGCCATGTATATCCCAACCATTCCAGCTACATGCATATTCCATTTCATCCTAGCATCCCTTACTCATGAAAGCAAAATGAATCAGAGGGTAGACTGTACAGCTATTTGATTCAGTCCCTGCAGATTGCATTGATTTTTGTAACACAATAAACATTCTTTTCAGCAGTATGTTTTGTTCAAAAGATGTTTATATTGCACTTATTAGACTTCAGAGCTGTTGAGTTCAGATATATCTTTTAAAGCAAGTCTGTAGGGGTTTATTTTTATGTTTCTGATTTTAAAGGCTGTCTTGACATGTAGCTGATTTAAGTCTCTTTTAGGATGCTAATTTTGAATAAAACAATTTTACAGGTGTCCCTGGACTCAACCATGGTTCTTCTAGAAACCCCTTAAGGCCCCAGAGTGCCCACTAGTGACATTAGAAACATGGAGACACAAATGATTTATTTATTTATTTATTTATTTATTTATTTAACTGTGGAGCATTAGAATCTGTGACCCAAGGAGCAGTCATCAAGGAAAGATATGGAATTGCTGGATGCTTGTGAGCTCACCCAGTTAGAGTATTTACCTGTTTTCAAGTGTCCTGTGGCTTAAAAAAATGCAGTCTAATAGAAATTTCAGCCATCTGAGATTCTTTTCACAAATTCTATTTGTTCTATCCATTTCAGTCTTCATTGCTCACCTTTGTGATCTTTGGGGTCAGTAATGGCTTGTTTGTCAAACTAAGCCTATGTTGAGTTAAATCCTCAAATAAACACCTGCATACACACACTCAATGTTCCTTCATAGAAAAACAGAAAAGTAGCAAATTCAAAGTTTGCACTTGACTTAATGTTCTTTGAGTTACAGAAGATGATATTTATAAAGAAATATATATTTCCTTTTCAAATGGGAGCTCTCTCCTGCATTCCTCTGAGGGACTCAGTGCCATCCTTTCACAGCCCTCGAGTGGAAATGGGAGCACTCATAGAATCACAGAACATCCTGAGTTGGAAGGAACCCACAAGGATCATCAAGTCCAACTCCTGGCCCTGCATAGAACCATTCCCAAGAGTCACACCATGTTTCTGAGAGCATGAAATGTTTTTTTAACTCTGTCAGGTTTGGTGCTGTGACCAGTTCCCTGGGGAGCCTATTCCAGTGCCTGACCACCCTCTGGGTGAAAAACCTTTTTTCTAATATCCAACCTGAACCTCTGAACCTCCTCTGCCATTCCTTCAGGTCCTGTCACTCATCACCACAGAGAAGAGACCAATGTCTGTACTTCCTCTTTCCCATTCCACCACTGAGGACTGTAACAAAGACTCCCCTCACTCTCCTCTTCTCCAGGCTGAACAAACTGACCTCAGTCACTCCTCACACGGATTCCCCTCAAGGCCCTTCACCATCTCTGCAGCCCTCCTTTGGACACTCTCCAACAGCTTTATTACTTTCTTATACTGTGGCACCCAGAACTGCCCCCAGCACTCGAGGTGAGGCTGCCCCAGTGCAGAACAGAGCAGAGCAGGACACTCCCCTCCCTTGCCCGGCTGGCGATGCTGTCCCTGACGCCCCCCAGGACAGGGTTGGCCCTCCTGGCTGCCCGGGCACTGCTGACTCAGGTTCAACCGACCCCCGGGTCCCTTTCCATGGCACTGCTCTCCAGCCTCTCATTCCCCAGTCTGTCTGCACAGCCAAGGCTGCCCCATCCCAGGAGCAGGATCTGGCACTTGTCATTGTTAAATTTCATGTGGCTGGTGATTGCCCAGCCCTCTAATTTGTCGAGGTCTCCCTCTGCATATTCTCTCTGCCCTGGAGGGCGTCAACAGCTCCTCCCAGTTTAGTATCATAGGCATACTTACTTATTAACCCTTTGAGTTTTGCATCCAAGTAATTTATGAAGATGTTGAAGAGAACTGGGCCTAAGATGGAACCCCACTTGACCAACTACTAGCTTGATGTAACCCTATTCGTTACAACCCTTTGTACCTGACCCATGAGCCGGCATGTCACAGCCTGGCTTGGCATTTTGCAAAAGCAAGCCCCTGGGCTTTTCTTCTCCATGCCTTTTCTTTCACTTCTTCAGCCAAAGAGCTATCTATAATTGTTGTCACTTTCATTTCCAGTATGTCACTATGGATTATGAAACGTAAACCATCGTCCGCCCATTTAATGGAGCACATCACTGCGAATAATCTCCCTGGAATGTAAATCAGTTTACTGTTACCTGGTTACTGCTGGTACATGCACAAAATGGAGAGGAGATGGCTCTAGCAGGCTGTAGCTTTAATGCATAGTGGTGATTATCTTTCAGACTCCCCTTATTTTAATAGCTGTACTCAAAACAACACAGAGGTGTGATGCATTAATCGGCATGCATGGGAATATGTCCATCCATATTTAGAACATCATCATGACAAGAATCATTCTCGCAAGCCAGGTTTAAATGGAAGTTGCCTATCGCATCCTTTTTTCTTCCAGAGAAGCAGCTCGTGGTCTTTCCAGGAGGCTGCTGAGCAGACTGCCTGAAGGGCAGGAGAGGGCATCATGCCATCTGGGAGGAAGGTCAACCCGGGTCACACACCTCCATTCGTAGCATGGGGTCCGGCTCCACCAGCCTGAAGGAGCTCATGGCAAACCGCTCGGTAAGCATGGCATAGACCCTCTGATCCCTGCATTTCGTGTCCAAAATGGACAAAAACCTTGCAGAGAGGAGCAAGATCCAAATGAAGCCTCAGTAGCAGCCCTGGGAACAGAGGGTGTGGGGCTGAGGAGGGCATTTGGTGTCACTCACTTGTCTGACCATGCTAATACCAGATACCACTGCATCTTTAAGTCAATTGTCACTGAAGGATCCAACATCCTTTAAATCAGTTTTTCTCTTACAAGCAGACTGTCTCTCATACAGTTTGAGAAAAGCTCTGCCTTTGAACGGGAGGCATTACAATAACAATGCAGGTTTGCCTTGTTTTCGTCCCCACAAAGTGCTGAACACAGAGATACGGGTGTTCAATTTCCACAGTAAAGGCTTGTGAAAAAGCACGTGCACGTGCATATATGAATACAACACACACGATCACAGAGATATTGGCACAAAAAGATACTGAACCTCTTAATGGACTTGTCAAAGACTAAATCCTTTCTATTCAAAAAAAGCTGGTGGTGTTTTAACGGCAGTGTTCAATGCACTTATACTGCTCTCCATGTAGAGAAGTGTTTGCTGCCAGAAACAAGGGCATTCCCAAGCAACAAGTGGACTATATGTTGTTTGTTGTATGTTTTAGCACACAACTGCGTGGGCCTTACAGGAACGACCAGCCCTGAGAGATGTGAGCAACTTGTGTCTGAAAGTACGGTGACAGCTATGAGGCTGACCCATAATGACACTAAGCAAAGCCCCCGAGGACATGAATCAAAACTCTTAACCAAAACTCTTTCTTGCAGGATGCCACTTCTTCAGCAGGTTGTATATTCACCATGCCAAAGTTTTGTAAGACTGTAATTTCCTACTGTGTTGCATTCCTAGATATGGTCTTCAGAGCCTGCCACAGGAAGAAATCCCTATTCCTAAGGAAGTCTCAGGCAGAGGATGAGGAGAGGAGACAGAACAAGGTTGTGAAGGTAACTAGTTTTCCTTCATTGCTTTGGGGAGAATTCAAGGGCTATCTCACAATGAAACCTAATTTGTCCTGATCTCTGCCTAATAGTGTCCTGAACTGCTGATTTAATTACTGGGCATTTAACAGGTTGAGGGGTGGGTGGTCTAACCAGTACCTAACCAGATCTATGATTATTTAGCAACATTTTAAAAATATGAAGTCCTCTGTTCATAATGGATCATTACTTTTATATTATGAGCCTTTATTTCATGTCATTGATCAGTGACTGATTAGTGTATCTTCAAGTGTATTTATCTTCAAGTGTAAAAATATTTTGCTTTACCTCCCTCCCCCAAGTTTTCAAATTTCCCCTTTTTCTGTCAACAAAATCACTCTACAATAGTTCTGACTTTACTGCCAATATGATAGAATTCAGAATTTTTTTTAAATTACACAACACAACTCATTCAAGTTGCCTCTTGATCCCACAGAGGATCTTTTACATTATCTGTTGGCACAGACATTTTTCCTACAATTGTATCTAAAGATGGCGCATATTGCATTCAAGTTTCCTTCCTTGAAATGCATAAAGTTAAAAGAAAAAACATTCTCGACAGCTTATTGCGTAAATCCTTTTGACACAGTTTCCACACTTCTGTAGGAGATGAGAACTGATCAGTACAAAGTAGGTCAAGAACTCCTAAGAGACACAGTGACTGCTTTTGATTTTTCTATCTTGAAGTTCAAAGAGCATGAGTAAATTCATTGAAAGAGGAAGAAATGAGTTATTTAAAGAAATAAGGATTCCACTTTACATGTAGTGACCAGAGAACTTAAGAAAAAGGAGCAGGTCATGAACACGGTGGTATGTGCATGCACATGCACATGCCTATATGTCCTTTCCAGACATTGTTTTAAGACAACACTACCATTAATTGATGATGAACTCTTCCTAGCATTAAAATCTGCTCTTTTAATAATGAGTTAGATGAGGAAGTTCATTCTATATGCTACACCTATACACTGTGCTTCATAGCAACCTCAGTAGAGCAACTACTTCTTCAAACAATTTACTTGAGCTAAGGACTACACAGACTGAAATTCAGAAAAGACAGCAGCTACTCCCTCCTTCAGCTTCTGAAAACTGAAGTAAGTAGACTTTCAGCATGGGAACTATATACAGGATTTGTACCCAATAAGCCACTTGCTTTTAGGACCAGACGTTTGTACCTAATCCTGTTTTGTTTGCAGCATGGACATTGCATACATGGTTATGGTGTAGAGCAACAGAAATGTTAAAGAGAGAGATTATATACATTAGTGAGGAGTTACAGGATTGGGACTTAGATCATCTGTGAGAGAAGTATATCCATCAAGAAGAGTGATATTTTTCACTTCTGTTCTTCTGTTTGAGGGACAAACTAACTGGAGGAGTTTCAGGGGCATCAGTCACAGCTGCCACACGAATGTGTGCCAAATTAGGTAATGAGGAAAGAGCTACACTACCTCAGGGCCCTCCTGGCCATGTTGTGACTGCCTCTGACCCTGGTGAACTGGCATTTAGGAGAGAAATCAGAGGAAGGTTAATGTGACAGATGGAGACAAATACCAAGAAATGATGGAGGGCTTATCCCAGAAGCACTAGCATGGTCAATTTAAAAGCTGTTACTTGGATAAATTCCCCTTTCAAGTAGTGAAAGATGTTTGATTAAAGCTGTGTAGGTGGTCAAATTCTGTTCTGTGCAGCTCTGTCACTATTAGAGATATAGCCTTTGTTTCATACCAGAGAGAGAGTGCAAGAAAACCTGTCTGCTGAATTAGAGGCAATATGAGTAAAAATTGAGAGTAAATCGCTCCAATTTACCTTAACTTTCTTTACTTTATGTATTTTTGTTAAATACCGCATATTACTGTCATATGAAATGTAGGATTTTTGTGCTCCACACCACTGAAAAGATGTGCTGTAACTTTACAGTGTGCTCTTCCTCATTCATGTTTTCAGTGGCCCACTCAGAAAAGAGACATAGGAGATGGTCTGTCCCTCCTATAGCTCAGAGTGGTGGTGTCTGTCTCTCAGCAAGTCCTGGATTTGCCTCAGGGAATCCCTCTTGTCCTCTTGCTTTGTGCTGTGAGTGTCCATCCACTGCCAGGCAGGTGTGCTGCTTGTGTGGTACCTGTGGAGGAAAGGGTTTGTTTTCCTCTACAGCTTTCTCAAGGCAGAGGAATATTAGGGAAAGGATTGCCTGAGATGTAGGATTGCTTTGCTTCAATAGAACTTCACCTATGAGCCATACTTGGACCTGTTGGAGCACCCAGTTCTCCCTGAGCCCAGCATGGGGCAAATAGGCTTTCTCTGGTGACCCAAGAGCACAACCTGTCTCATGGCACCAGTGGCCCTGACATGAACAGGCATCACCTGCCAAACATAAGCACATAAAGCTGTTGACAAACACAAAGGCACAAGGAGTACTTTTAGAGGGTTCTAAGCCTTGCAACTGTTGAATAGTGATAGGAATTAAGAGCAATGTTGCAATAGCTGTGATTGTCAGAGATAAATGTAAGTCATCGTTAATAGTGAGGTAATATTTCTTCCTAGATTGGCTGATGTAGCTGGGAAAAAGAAAAAGGGAGCCCAGATAAGCCCCAGAGAGCAGAAGCCCTTCTTCTGGTTGCCAAGTTCTGTTTCAGACCTTGATCACAACCCAGAAACTAGTCTACTCTTTTCTAACTGAATCACTGAATGTAAAGAGAGATGCTACTTCTGCTAACAACCCTCATCTAGCTAAAGTGGAGAAATCAGATTTGTGGCTCTGGGATAGGCTGTTTGTGAATAGCTCTGATTCTTTTTCCTGCTGTGCAGTGACCTCAGCCAACAAGAAGCGCATAGCTCTCACTCACTAACATGTGAGTCTAATTGGTATTCTGTAAAAGTCCTCACAATGCCTTCTAGTTAAAGCAAATGTCAGAAAACACAAACTCCTGTTTTCTTTGTGAAAATTCCTCCAAAGGAAATTGCAAGAACCCCAACCACACAAGCACTACATCTCAGCACAGGCTGCACATCCAAGCACTTAATCTGGACTTTTGAAAGAAGGGCTGTGCAATACAAGCTTCAAGATGTTTACTTTCCTAAGTCTCTTTCTGGCCAAGAAGAATGACTTAATTCACAGGGTGGTCCAAGCTTTGTTTTGTGTTCCTGGAGCCCAGATGCCCATTTGGAGACTCCCCTTGTGAGCCATGTGGACACAGCACCTCCCTGAGCTGAGGGCTTGGCTGCTCTTAAACACGGTGGAAACAGGAGGAACTGCTGGGCTTCCCCCAGGGTGCAAACAGCTGCTCCCCATCACCTCCCATCCCACCACACAGTCACGGCAGAGGCACAAATGAGACAGATGGAGTCAGCCCACAGGCTGGATTTGGCCTCCAGCTGGAACTGTCTGACTTCATAGCTTGGAGCTACTTAAGCTAAGGATTGATTGCTCAGTGCCACCTTTTTTTCTCTAATGCCATTAATATAATTTGTGAAAAGCATGATGTTTTTACTCTGATGGCTACTGTGTATCTTACCTAACCTCGGATTCCTGCAAGTTAGGTCTTGAAACCTGAAGTGGTCACCTAAGGCTCCCCGTACAGCTGATGCAGGGAAATGGCATCCCCAGAGGGTCAGTAGCCTGATCTGTCTTTGCCATCTCTTCTTCTGTTTTTCCTAAAAAGGGAGCAAAAGTCTGGCTGGCTCAGGCTCGAGCACTTTAGGCTTTAAATACCAAAGTTAAGGCAGATGAATGTCCCATTCTTTAAGGCAGATGACCAAATTAACTAGAAAGTCTCACTATCCCCTTTCTCCAAAAACTATCCCCTCAGAAAGCTGGTAAATAAGCAGGATCCTTACTCAAAAAATCCTTCTGCCCTATATGTGCAAAAATAAAGATTACAGTCTCTAGAGTATGGTGATTTTCTGCTCTGTTTCTGGGACAGCCTATTTTCCTGTATTCGAGAGCTTTTCTTTTATAAAAAATGGTAGCAAGCCCCCACCAGATTTTCCTTTTCTATTCCCTTTAAATAAGGAAACAGCACCTTCAGTGAGCATGGGGACCCCTATGGCCCATGTCTTCCTCAGCTGTCTATCACTTGCCAAGCGGGTCTGCAGTGCACCCCAGCTGAGGGGCCCACTCCTCCCTAGTCTTGTCATAGAGCCTCCAAAACACGCCCTGCTTCCCTCACCTGGGAGCTTCTTTCCAGCAATTTCAATGGAAAAAGCTGGAGAGAAACCCTCCTCACCTCAGTACTTCTATTTCTCACTCGTTGACAAGAGAGCTTTCAGATGGTGGACAGGTATTGAATTTCTGTGTGCCTGAGCCGTGTGAGGTGCAAAGCAAGGTTAATAGATTTTACGGCCAGAGGGAGTATTCTGATCTCATCCAACCTCCAGCATCACACAGGCCAGAGGCAGGAGCTGTAATTACACCAAGTTTCCAGTAGAAATGAAAGAACACTGTCTGGGCCTAATTGTCCTGCCAATCACATCATCCCGCGAGTCCCCAGATTCTTTGACCCTCAGTAATTTTGCTGAGGAGAGTTTATAATCACAAGGTGTCTCAAGATGCAGCTCGCGTCGAGTGCGAAAGTAGACTGACGTGCTCAGCTTCAGAAGAGGAAGAGAAGAAATCCACATGTATCGTCCTGCAAGTGGAGTTTTTCACTTGCTTTTTATATATTTTTTTCTCCACACAAGGCTAAAAAAGCAAAAGGTAGGTGTAGCTTTCTCCTTCCCTGGCAGCTCTTTACAGCTGTTTACAGCTATGCTATACTCTCTCCATCCGAGCGAGGCTGAAGGACAGTGTTCCTTCTCCTGCCTGGCTGCAAGGCAATTAATAGCGGCTGTTGGCCCCTTGACCTCCTGTCTTGTGATGTGTTTCCAAAGGCATTTCTACAGAGTTCCAGGACACAAATACCCTCTAAGACAAACTCACAAGAGTGAGTGATACTTTTAAAAGTATCTAGAGGGTGAGGAAACAGTTACCAGACAGATTTATTGCTGATTTTTCTTTCTGTTCAGATATATTAATAAAATGCTGTTCTGGTTTAAGGAAACTTGGACCAGAGAGTGTTTAGACATGACTGCAATTACTCCTTGGAGCTGGCCTCATGTAAGCTTCTGCATTAATGAGGGATCATCTCTATTTGCACCAGTTTGCCAGCAGCATGACCAGCAAGCAATTAAACTCTAACAGACACAAGGCTTGCAAGAAGACTCTCCCCGCACACAGACAAAGGTTGCTTGGGCTTGAAACCAAGCAGGGGGATGTAACTCTCCTTTTCCCACCCAGCCAACCCCTAATAGATATAGATTTTTTTTCCAGTTAATACAGTGGCATGCCCTTATAAATTGCTGTGTCATCAAGTCCTATGGAATGTGTAAATTCTCCCTCTGCTGGAGTGTAATCCTATTTGGCAGAGCATTACAAGGGCTGTACCAAGAGTGATTGAGAGGTCGCAGCAGAGAAGCAGAAGAGGACTTTTGCCAGGGTGTTTTCAGCGGCCGGGGCCAACTTGGCAATCTTCTTATCGTCTCTTTCCATTTCCATCCTCTGACATTCCAGCTCAGTGTTTAACCACCATTTAGAGCAGGTGTAACTCTCCTTTCTGGATTGCCCAGAAATTGGATAATACTCTCTGAACCACCTTTGGCAGTGCCAGGCTCCCTGAAGAAGGCAGGAAATCTCCCTTCCTCACTTGGATGATCTGGAAAGAGGTGAGCATTCTGGAGAGATCCAAGTGCCCCTGGGTGTGTCAGTGGCTCAGATGTGCCAAGTGCAGTCCAGTACTGAAACATAAAAACTCTTTCCTTTAAGTTCTGTTAGTTTTGTGTTACCTTTTAATGTTTTAATATGATATGCCTAGTAAATCTTGAAAGGATGATTTTTAAAGTTTCTATGATATAGAAAAGCATTAATAAAACCTTTATTATTTATTTTAAACTTGCCACTTTACCAGTAGCTGAATTTCCAGGTGAATTACTTTCCTATAAAATGTCATATTAATAATAATGCCTATAACTCCCAAAGTCATCTGTTCCTTTCCTTTGTCCAAGAGGAACAGTTACTTAATTTGGTTTTAGACTCCCAGTGGGGTCTGTGGCATGTCTCCCCAGATGATCCTGTCCAGTGCTTCATTTTCCATCCTGTTAGAAAGATTTTACATAATGCCTAACTTGAGTTATTCTTGCTACAATATGAACCCATTATTTCTTTTGCTTTTCACAAGGGAGAAGAAATTTCTCCTCTTCTCTCAGCAGCAGTCTTTTGCATATTTGAGGAATATTATCATTCTCCCTTCCCCCATCCTTAATCTTCTTTCCTTTGAAAAAACCAACCCAAATGGAGTAATTCTTTTTGGTAGGTCATGATTTCAAGCCCTCTGATCCTTCCTGCAGCTCCCTCTTGGATTCACTCCAGCTAGGCCATATCTCTCTGGGATGCAGTGCCCAGTGCTACACAAAGTATTCCAGCTGAGACATTATCTCTGCTGAGTAAAAGAGACAAGATGGTGTATGAGTTTTCTGTGCTACATTTAGTAATTTCCATAGAAGCTACTTTTCCACAAAGAGCAATAAACTATCCCTTTGATCCTGATCCAAGCAGACTTTCTTACTAAAAAAACTGGGAGAGAGAGAAATTAATAGAAATCAAAACTTACTCTGAATGTGCCTAGGAAAAGAAAACATTCTTAATCCTGTGCATGGTGCACTAGATACTCTTGCATAAACAAATATTTGCTGAAATGTACTGGCAGTACAGGTTCAAGAAGTTAAAATAAGGAGGTTTAGCTGATAGTGAGGATTGAGGTCTTGTGCTTTTCCAGTGATCTTTGGTAGAGAACAACCCTTAGTCTCAGCCTTCATGGTTCCCAAAGTCACCACTGTTTTGGAGAACCCTGGGATCTAGCATTCAACATCAAACTAAGCAGCACATACATGGTAGTTGTTACTTCTGTCTGAAAAGACTAGCTTAGGATCCAGCTTTTCTTCCCTTATCCTTGTGTGCTTCTAATGACAATTTGAACAATGAGAGTCGACACATCCAAAGCTCAAAACAGTGCCATTTCAATAGGGATGAGGTTTTACCAGAGACCCTAGCACAGCGGCATAGGAAGGTGTTTCAACTGCGGTAAAACGAGGACGACGTTCACCCCACTAGCCCAGTGCTCCAGGGCCCCCAGAGAAAGCCTGTGTAACAGCAGTCTGCTTTCCTGTGGAGACAACACTGGCACAGTGTCAGTGGTGCTGTTCAGCCCCGCTGACACCGGCAGAGCCTCGGGGCGCTGAGCAGCCCAAACCCACATCTGCCCCACCACCCCTTCCCCTCCAGCCTGGGCTGCTGGCACCCACAGCCAGATACGGGTTTCTGCCAGCAGCCTCCTGACGTGGTCAGCCCAGAGCCTGGAGCCCCGAGTGTCCCTCTGCAGCTTGTGAATGTCACCTTTTAGCAGAGATTATTAGCAGGCTTTGTCTGACTGACAAGCACTTGTGTTTCGCCTCGAATCTTCGAAGGCAGCAGGCAAGGGGGCAAAGAGCACTAATAGAATTCTTCAATGTCATTTTAATAGGATCACTGCTTTGTGCTAGCTATTTTTTCCCCTCTTTATCTTTTTCTGTCCTCTGCAAGGCTCTGTGTCTGCCCTCTGGTGATACTGAATTCTTTCCAAGTTTCTCAAAAAAAAAAACAAACGTCCCACCAGCATTAATTATTGTTCCAGGAGGATATCTTCCCTTAAAGATGCAAGGTTTCTCTGAAGCCATCTGTCTGGATTTCCTTCCCTTGGGACAGAGAGAACAGCTAGTAACTCAGTATTTCCAAAAGGAAAATCACAGCTCATGTAGATAATACAAATGACCCAGTTGTCCTGGGAAGGGAAGCGTCGTCTCGTGTGCGGTGTGTTCCATATGCTATCCATCCACCTTCCTCAGTTAATGAGGCTCAGACTTCTTCATGCTGGTCAAGATAAATATAAAGCTCCCTAACCCTGAAATCACCATAGTGAGGTTGCCATGGCAAAAAAAAAAAAAAACCATCACAGATTATGCTAAAACCTGATACAAAGAGAGACATGGAAACCTGCCTGGGATGTTCTCCAAATTACCATGACCTTGGTACAGTTTAGATTTTATAAAACATCCTGTTCTGTTCATTTTTCTAACAAGATACATTGGGATTCTGCCTTATGGGAAGATGTTCTGAGAACAGGACTGGGATATTGGAGCTTCCTAAACATCTAACTCAAGTATTGATGTTGAGACATGATGGAAGCAGAAATCCTGCTCCACACCGCTTGTATTAATGTTTTGTGACCTGAACTGCAAAAAAAAGATATCTCATCCAAAATTTAGATCCCAACTCCACATTTCAGTTCTACTGTTGATAACCAGGCAGCTTAATTACCTCCCAGAGTGATTATGAGGCTGGGTTATTTAAGGTTTGAAAAGCTCTATGGAGGTTCTAATAACTGAATGTCAATCACATACAGGAACAGAGATGTATGGGGTGCTCTGCCCATGGGCACAGGCCATAGGCTTGTATGGGCACTGCACACACACAAACCCAGAAATTTCCTGACGCACTGTGCATGCCCATACCATGCATATGCCCTTGGAGAGCCCTTCTGCTCCACATGAACAGCATAAATTGTGGATTGTGCCTACTGCAGATTAGAAAATTAAGTTTAGCGGCCTGAACTGCAGAATCCCACCTGGGCAGAACTCTGAAGAAGTGGCCAGTCCATCTCAAGGAACTTCAGTTATTCCTTGGTAAAATAGGATTTTTAAAATTCTGGTCTGAGTGACTATCCACACTCCAGGCAATAAACAAACAACCAAGACACAGAATCCTGAAATCTCACAGAACAACACTAGAGCTCTGCAAAGCACAGCATTAAATCCTAAGACTTGAGAGACCATACATCCTCTCTTGACTGTAAGATATGATGTCCACCCTGTCACTCTCATTATTAATGGGATGCTGTGTGCCGCAGCAGTTCTGGTTGGGTTCTCCTTGGCCATTTCTTAGTGTGCCCAACCAGAGTCCAGCTCTCATTGGTAAACTGTCCAGGTTTTATTTCTTCTCTCATCATCATGCTTGATGGTCTTTACCCATAAAAAATGGGGTTTGACTTCCTCTGTAAACAAAGTTTCAAAGCAATACTGTTATGTACCTCTGCAGTGCCTCCGTACAGCTCCCCCAGGGAGCAGAGCTGCAGCGGGATAGGCAGTGGTGGCTGCTGGGTGGCAACATCCTCAACATCCTCGCAGGTGGCTCAGCTACAGGGAGACGGAGTGAGTGCTGCTGCTGCTGCACAGGAGTGCAGGCTGAGGGGGCTGATGTCCACAGGGACTGGGAAGGGGTTCTCATGCCTCCTGCCAGGGTGTCTGTCCACCACGGTGGCAGCCACACACCCAGACTGTTACCTGCAATGCCCAGCCAGGGAAGTTTCTGAGTCTGATCAGAAAATCAAAGATGCCTGAAGGGACTCTCACATATTTGCCTGATCAATTTGGATTGCTATTTATGAATGTTCTTTCCAATCAACAACTTGTTGTTGTTGTTTTTTTAAGTTTCTGGGTCTTTATTAACACCACTAGCTCTCAGATTCTTAACTTCAACTGGTTTTGTCAGTCTAGAGGTGTCCATTCCTGGTCCATGATGGTCTCTACTCTGTAAATCATGTGAGTCCTAATGCATAATCCATGTACCTCATGCAGTGAAAGTAATCTATTTATGCAGATGTTTCTCCAGAGGAGTGTAGATGATACTAGAGAAAGGCATGGAAATGATCTTACCTCAGACAGGAACACTGACAAGGAACTTGCAGTCCTGTGAACACTTTCACATGTCCCATACATGGGAATGGGCCTGCCTTGCTACAGACAGGTTAAGCTCACACCTCAGTCTTCTGGATTTGGATCCAGGTTCTTTCTGGAGACTGATGGAGATGTGCTGTTTTTGTGGACAAGACATCTGGATGGTGGTGATGGGTGAATCAGAAGTGTTTACAGTCAGCCATTGTGACCAACATGATGCAGATATATTCTCCCCAACAAACAGTCTTACAAAGTTCATCATCTAGACACCAGGTCTAAATGCACTAATAGTCAGGTCAGAATGTAGAAAATCAAGCTGCTGTCTGGTGCATTCACTGGAGCTGTTAGAAATCTGTGGGACAGATTTACACATGCCTGCAGTGAGACACATTTGAACATAAAAATGGCATGCATTTCTCACTCTATGTATTCACAAAGTAGAACCGAACACCTCAAGCACTGCTATTGATATTTTACTGAAGCCAGATTTTGTCTCACAGTACAGAGGCAGAGTGAAGCAAGGAAGGAAGAAAAGGTCCTTTTCGTGGAGAACATTGCCACCTTGTGCACAGTTGCATTTACTTAGTGACGGCATGCTTGTGAGTGATGATTCTGCAGAACTTGCTCACCCTTCATGCCTCTCATGAAAACTCCAAGATGACTCCAGCAGAGTTCAAGCCCTTGAATGGAGAAGTGTCCCTAAACAGCATCAGCTGTTCCAGTCCTCAAGCAATGATAACAAGATCTGAATACTTTCTGAGCTAGCACATTTTTCATTTTTGTCTGCCCAGGACCTTCATTAAGTATATTTAATGGAGAAAGCCAGCTGTGTTGCAGTGAAATCAGTAAAATGGAAAACCAGGACCGACAAAGTTCTACAGAAGTTTTTGTTCTTTAACAAATGGAGTAGCAGCATTTACTCACAGACTATCTGCATGTGCTGGAAGCCATACAGACTCACAGTAAGTACAGCAACAGTAGAGAGCTCCTGTGCAGGAAAATCTGGCACAGATGGACAAATAGACAAACCAACAACTACTCTAGTTTAGCAACTGCCCTCACACAGTGCTTCATAGCTCCCTGCAGATATAAACTACAAAAAAACTTGAAATACCAATACATGGTCAGTAAACGAACATGAATTCTCCTGGTAAGGAATACGAGACCCAGAGAACCTATGCTGCTTATGTAAGGAAGAGCTGCCACAGCTATTACAGGAGAAACTGATCCCATTTCCATGCCTCATCCATGAGCACATCCTCCCTAAAACACAGAGCAATGTATATCACAGCAGCCTGGGAATCCTTCTGCAGAGGAATGTGACAGATAGGGCACCCCATCATTCTCAGGATGTCCACACTATGCTGCCATTCACACTCTTTTAATCATCTCCTTCATGTGGGAAGGTCTGCTCCAGGTAAGTTTTTGTCTCCCTGCCAGCGAAGCTGGAGGGTGAGCCAGTGACTCCAAGCACTCCCTGGAGTGGACCTGAGCACACCACCTGCTTGCTGCTTGCTCTCAGCCAGGGTCCTGTCCTCCCTCACTCTGCTTTGCATACTCTCCCCTTTTGATGGGGTAACGGAGTGAAATGCACCAACACCAGACAGGGACAATGCAACTCCTCTGTCACTGCATGGAGGTGCCCCATTCCAAGGGGTCCTTTGTACCAGGGAAAACTGCTTGGGCCTTTTGAGGGGACCTCTACGAAGTTGAGACTGCAAAAATCTCTCACTATCCTCCTGCCTTTATCCAGCTGAGCACCTGGATCTCCAGGGCACTATCTGCATTTCAGAACAAGGTGCATGATGCACAACTCAAGGTCCAGTTTCTTAGATAAGTCTGTAAGGAAATCCCATGTGTTCTATAGAGATTTGAATGACAGTTACAGCTAGTGTGGCTTTGATGATAGATTTTCCCCTGATTGAAGCCCAGAGTGATGGAAGCATGCCAGTATTTTAGCTGGGAGGATGTCCATGTGCTCACTGGTTACCCTACCATCAGGAGAGAAAGAGGACAGGGGTTTGTGTGTTTTGCAGAGGGGCCACCAAAACCCTCAGTCACCATTTTCTCACCAGGAGATACCTGAAGTTTTAAAGCCTGAAGTGTAAGCTACTCATCAGTAAAAGGACAAAGATTTTTCCCTCTCCTTTTCCCTTTTCTAGCTGCATTAAACATGGGACTGCTACCAATAAGCCAGTGATGAGATTCTTACTCAACTGTTTTTAACATGACACTGATATCTCTTTTATAATACAATACAAATGCATAGGGCAGCAGCTAACTTTGAAAATGACGGAGTAGTAGTGTTTTTAAACTGAAAATGACATTTGACATTGTAATCTAGAGAGAAAGCCTGTATTACCCACTGGGCTGGATCTGTAACGTATGCCGGATGACACGATGCCACTAGTGGTTACTCTGTCTTGTAAAACGGTATATAAACACTGCCTCTCCCCTGACAGATTCATAGCTTTTCCTGAGCTTATGCTAGAGACAGTTTATTAGTAGGCAAATAATACAGCAGTATCTTTTCTTGGCTTGAAGTGCACGTGATTAACTTTTTACCGATCAATTTTACTTATTGAAAACCTGACTGATTTCTGCTCTTTGTGGTGCTCACTTGCTCACCCAACATTTCTCTGTGGATCAGAGCATGCAATTTTACCTTTTTTATTCCTATACACTGAAGTAAGGGATGAAGTTTTCATGGGTCTGCGTGAAATTTCCGCTACGACTTAATGCTGCCATCCACTCTGCTATCCTGCACAGCCTCCAGCTACATACACAAAGTCCATCTCTTGAGAACAGTGCTTCTCTCAGTCTACCCCAACACCAAATATTCCTGAATCTTCATCATAATGCAAGCTCTAAAATTTTTCTTCACTATCTTCTTCACCTTTACCCTTCTTCTCTAGCAAGGGTTAGATTGCTAGAGAACTTAAAAGAAAAAGTTCTTTTAAGTTTCCCATCTGAGCTCCTTTTATTCTCCCTGTGCCTCTTGCCACTTCATCTCTTCCACTGTCTCAAGGGGTCTCGCCATCACTTTTTTTTCAGGGGGGGAAAGAAGACAAGGAAAAAGCTTCTTCAAGCTTTCAAGATGAAACTTTTGATCTGGACTTGGTTCACCCCACAAGATCTGGTTCACATCCCATTGCTCAGCACTATTAAATTTTCTAGATAGACATAATCAGAGTGAATGCACCTCAGCTGGAGAAGTTTGGGGATATTTACCAGACAGGAAACCCAACTCCACATTTTGCATATTCTCCTGGTTTTGCTACATCCCACCAAACTTAGCACCCTTTTACCACCAGCACTTTATCTTGTTAAAGATTGTAGTTGATGCCTTAATGTGGCAGATCTTTGCGAGTGTCTGTTGCTGGGCTTCTCTGCCATGGAGGCAGCCCTCACAATTTCTCTGCTAATCACCTGAGGCCAACAACTAAACCACAGGAAGTGACAGTCAGCTTGGAGGATCCAGGACATTTCAGCTTAACAGAAATCATCTGCATGTGGACAGATAATTAATGAAGTTTCCCAATACTCCCAAATGGTCTGTACTAATCCACAGAAGGATAAGCTGCAATCATGCAAGAAGGAGTTCAGTAGCTGTCTTTGCTGCCCTCCTTGTAAATGAAAGTATTCCCATGGATATTGAGGAGAGGGGGATCGGGATGACACATGTTATAGCATGAGTCAGTTTCTGTGGGGGTAGGCAATGGCTGCCTGAAAATCCAAGACCAGCCCTCACTAGAAAATGCTGTAACTTTTGCCTTGACAAGAAGCAGCTTTGTGTTTGATGGAATACTGAAACGATTTTTTATAGCAGACATATTGAAGTGGAGGCTTACAAATATGCATAATTACATATATCTCATTAATAACTTTTATATGGACTGTTCTGCCTTAGATCATAACATTTCTTCCTTATTTAACATTTGAAGTGTTAAACAGAAACAACTTCAGAGTTACTTGATATTTTTCCTGATATTTTTTATCAGGCCTTAGTTTCTTCAGTCAGCTCTATAAATTCAAATTAAAATGATGAACCCCTGAAAAATCTGGCATGTTGTCAAGAGAAGAAATTTTTAACACGGTATATGAAAACAAGTGATATTGTTCATCAATCTCCAACAGAAGCCTGCAGAGAGTCTCTTGCTGAGAGTCTCTTGCTGCTTGGTTTTCATTTTTTAATGGTTCTGCCTTCTACAGGAGGGAATGAAGCTTTTCCCTGCATCACAAGAGCCATCTGCAAATAAAGAGACCTAAGAAGTTCAATACTTCTTTTTAATTCTGTGAAGAGCTAAATACATCAATAAAATACTTTATGCCTCCTACAACCCTTTGATGACTGAATTAACTAAATGAGGTTGAAATGAGGAGTGATTTATAATGAGCTATAATGAGAAATGAGTTCAACTGCCTTCCAAACAATTGACAGGGAATATATTCGTTTTAGCAATGATGGGGAAGCAGTCCCCTTTGATCTCAGTGAGCGTAAGGTTTCTTTAGACATGATCCAATCCCAACAAATATGCAGCAAAATGTTCATATAACAGTGAAGGGTTTTACCCCCTTCACAAAAGAAGAGCTACTCCAATCTGTTACTGATGTTTCTGTTAGAAGTTTCATTTCTCACTGCCCGTGAAATAGATTAACTTCCCCAGATTTCCAGAGCATAATGACAAATTAGTCTGAACTTGAGTTTTTAAAACAGGAATAAAAAGTGCACCTTAACTTCCAGGAGAATCGCTGCAGATCAGAACGACTTTCTTCATGAACTCTACCAAGACAAATACCTGTGTTCAGATGTCAGGCTGAAGTTGTGTGGCTTAGCATTGTGTGCCCATCCTGTGCACTGATGCAACAGAGCTGGATGCACACACGCAGCTTTCTCACAGTGAGTCATCTCACCGAAGTTAAATTACTCCTGGAAACAAGGCCAACCAAATATCCACCTGAGCATATTTGGGAAAGCAGGTGATAGGACAGACACAAGGAGGAGGCAGGAGAAGCTGAGCTGAGCCCTGGGAAAGTAGGACCTGCCCAAAACAGGTACAAGACAGCACAGCCATTCAAAGGACTCTCCTTCATTTCACCTCCTGCAGCCACAGCCCTGCAGATGCTTCTACCTACGTATAGGTCCCTGACTGTGGTTGGATTCAGTACCTGGAGAACTGGCAGCTTAACCATGCTTTGCCCTGCTTGCACAACATCTGGTTTTCCTTCTGCATGTGAAATTGATGTAAAATACTGCCCTCCATATTGTTTGGTGAGTCCATATTGTGAATACAAGATTCGGGAAAAAGTGAGAAAAAAAAGAAAAAAAAAAAAAGAATCAGGATAGTAACTTATCCAGATCAGGGCAGCCTGCCATGAACCTAATGCAACTGCTCACATGGCCCGGCTAAGCAGCAGACTTCAGATTTGCACCATGAAGAAAACTATTTATTACCAGTGGTGCACTTACATTTCACACAAAAAACTCCAGAGCGACTGTCCACTAATGGCAAATCATCTGCCCCCATCTATGGCCCAGGGTTGCTTTTCCCACTGCCACCACCCACTGTCACAGCTGCACTGTGGCATGAGTCAGGGATGCTCTCACAGAAGTATGCAGGACAATAACTCATACAAGCCTCAGCACTGTTTACAGGATCACTGCCTCTGACTTCTCCCATGATAGCTGACAGAAAGACCCTTCTCACACCGATGAAAAGTGAGCATGGATCTGACAATAACTGTTGACAGGCTGCAAAAATATTTATAGTGCATTTAGCAACAGTGCCCCAAGCCTTGGCAAATGAGAGTTCATGCTCTCCAGTTATTTTTTCCCATTATATTGCCCCTTTTTGCAATGTATATTAATTGGCTGTTTCGGTTTGCTATTTAGCAGCCAGCTTCCTTCTAAGCTAAAGCTTATTCCCTCAACTGTCTTTCCACAGCTCCTGCTCTGCCAAAAGGTTAAACAGACCTCATTATCTGTTTCCTGCAGAGACCTAATTTCTACAAAAGGCCTTGAGCACAGCAATATGATTGGCAAGAAAAACAACGTTACAAAAAGCTGTTTTCACACCTAGCCAAAGAGTGAGAAGCATAGATACCATTTGAAATGATGCTCCATTTGGGTCTCATCAGCTGGGCAGGATACTCAGCCTCTTCTGGTTTGTGAAGATTCTCGCATCAGCCCTTTCAGCATGGCATCCCCCAACATGGCAGCAGATTAAGCAGTTGAGGATAAAAGATGGAGGTCAAACTGTCTCCCATTCCTCCTGAATTGCTGTACCAAAATACAGCTGCCTATGAAATGGTGAGGCAGCCCCTGCTGTATCCCTCTCCTAGCTAGTCTCCTGGATAAATGTCCCAGGCAGACCAGGTCCACTTCTTATAGAGGAAAGACAAAACTACTATCTGGGGGTACCACAGGTGTCATTCCCAGGCACAGGATATCTGGCTGCCCACAGCTGAGCAGCTGGGAACAACCCATGCACAGCCAAGAGCTCACAAACCACATTAGACCACACACAAAAGGGGAAGGCAGCTGTGGTTTTAAAACCCTGCTGGAAGAAGAGACTGTGAAGGAAACAGCGTAAGTCCCACCTCCCCTTTTTGTTCTCCCCTAGCTTCTCTAGTTTCTTCCAAAAGGAATACAGTCCATGCGATCTGAGGTCACTCCAAAGCACAATTCAACGTGAACAAGCAAAAGATAAGCAAAATATGCAGTGTAGGCTTCTACCCGGAGGAAGACTTGTCCTCTTCCTAGACTGTACAAAGTTGTAGGCAAGCACAGTAAAGCATCAAGTCTGATAGCATTTGGGATAGTCCCGTGTCATGAGAAGAGTGATGCTACGTAATAACATTCAGGATTTATCAGCTTCTATTGTGCTGTATTTGGCTCACTTGCGCAAGATTAATATTTCAGCTATTCTGTCAAAAAACATGTAAGAGAAAAGAAAGGAGACAAGTGAGACTCAAATCACTATTCACATCTCAAAGAGGAAGCTCTCCATCAGGATCTTAAAACATCACCTGAAGAAGCAGTTGTTTGTTGTTTGGACTACACATTGATTTGTCTCAGAGAGCAGGAATCGTGCTTGAAAGTTACTACAAACTAATAAAAAAAATTAGAAAAGTATCACTGCTTATTGAATATTGCATTCTGTGCCATCCACCCACAGAACCCATCAGCAATATAACAAAGTGTCATTGGGGCAGCCTTGTTAGCAAAAGAGAGAGATTGCTAGTCTGAGTGTAGACCAACTGAAAGTGTAGGTGGACATTAAATCCAACCCAAAATAATCAAGCAGCTCCAAGTGTCAGCAGATCTATAATCAAGGTGGCATTAAGTTTATGCTCTTCTAAGGCTTCAGTCATTATTACTGTAGCTAGTAGATGGAAGTCCTTAATACAGCAAGATGTCAGTTCCACAAACATCATCCTCCCTCCCATTTGGCAATGGCACCACTGTAGGAACACCTGACTTCTGATGTTGTGGAAGAAATCAGTAGTTTCACACTTGAGCACCACCATCTTGAATTTTATTCTGTAATTAGAAGGCAGGATGGTGCAGAAAGTTCAGTCCGTGTGAAACGCAAAATACTGCTAATTTAAAGTGGAGTTCTGGACTCAGCAGATCTCAGGAGAGGCTGCCCATCCCCAAGGCCTCTCTCAAGATGCCTGGGGTCCCAGCTTACAGCGTCTTCTTGTCCCTCTGGTGCCAGCACATCTCTGCAGAGGACCACATACCACCTTCAGAAGCACCCACATCATGGGTACGCTCCCCCAGCTGTCCGTGAAGTCCAGGATCTCAGAGGTCTGAGCATGGTGGGCTAAGAGATGGCACATCTAAGTGCCAAAAGCAACTATTTAAGACCAACTATTTAGATTTGATGTATACAATTTAAGCTTGTTAAAAACACTGCACACTTAAAACCACTTCATATTTCAAAATTTTTTAGGCAATTAGAAATTTACTATGAAAATAATAACAAGAGACCTGTTTCTACTCATGCCTATATTTTAAAACTTTTGAGTAAGATTTACTCAGGCTTCACTATACAAAATGTCTTTCAGCATCTTAAGTGAAGCTGCGATTTTTAAAAAACAGAATTGTTTACAGTTTCTAGAGGTTTCTAGAATGAATGTCTTGAAAGGCTACCCTTCTGGGGCTCAGCAAGGCCTTGAGGAGTGTCTCCAGTGCCTGAGGTGGGAACACTGGCTGCAAGTGCACTGCATCAGTCTGGATGCAGTCGCAGGAATTAGTCATCCTCTGAGTCACTCTCCCCCCTGGCTGGGACACACGCCCTGATTGAGGACATGAGCTGGTCCTGGATCTGCTTCCTGGGGTTCTCCTCGAGGTCTGTCTTGATGGCACCCGACTCTGAAATCTTCCACTCTAATTCTGTGCAGTGCAAAACAAGAGTCATGAATGCAGGGGAGCAAACTGGAGAAAGACCACCCTTCACTCCCCAGCTGACTTCCCGTTATTACCCTACCACCACACCAGGGCCCTCCTCCCCTTCTTCTTTCAGACCCAGATCCAAGCTCCTGCCCTGTTAACCACACCTGCTCCAGTCAAACTCTCCTTTCCCAGACCTGGCACAGGTCTCAGCCCAGGGCACAGAGGTCAGGGTGCTGCTCTGCAGCCCACCAGTGACATCCCCAGTGCCACCCTGGTCACCTTGCAACCAAGAGTGCAAAAGAGGTGACGGACACAGAGCAGCAGCTTTAGAGGGAACTCACCCAGTGAAAGTGAATTCTACCTCCTTCTAATCACATAAGGGCAGAAGACATGTTTGTGCATCTACTGCCAGTGAAGGAATACTGCTTATACATTACAGCTGTTCCCATTATATACTGAGCTCATCACAATCACAAGAGGAAGGGAATAAATTTAATAAAGGGGAAAAAAAATTGTGGAAATTTCATTTACACATCTGAGCTACAGGTATCTTCCAGGGATGTACCTTGTAAATAGCATACATCCCTTTGCCTCTATATCACACACTAAATATTGGTTCCTTAAGACACTAAAGGGAGACTTCACCACCAGCAGTAGGCCCAGATTGGACTGGATTGCTTTCCACAAGTGGTAGAAAGTCAATACAACACATTCAGTTGAAACCTTTCTCCTCCTCCTGCTGACAATCCTATCATCAAATCTAATTTCCTTCAGATGTTACAGAATAATGAAGGCAATCTCACATTTTCTTTAAACTCCAGTGGAAGGCACCTGGTCTTACAGGAAAAGGAAGGAAGACATAAAAGAAAGTGCAGAAATTGCAGTGCACAGCTTTCTGTCATGTCTGAATTAAGATGACTCAGACAGGAACAGACAAACACATGCCATCATCTTAAAAATGAAGCAAAGAGCCCTACAATCCACTAGGCAAGTGCACAGACTATCATGGCACTGCAGGCAACAGCAGTCATTCATGTCCAAGACACTCTACGAACATGCATAGGTACTCTTTACCCTTTAATATATCCAGCAAAATTTGTTTCACCCAACACAGGGCATAAATATTTGCACACACAAGACAAACATACATATGTTGGCCTATCACTGCTTTTACAAGACAGCCATGTGGTTGAGACATAGGGGTGGAAAAAAAAATCTAATATGATTTTCAGTATGTCCCTTCTCTTCCTAAGCCTCATTTCTCTCATTCCCAGCAAAACAGGTTTGCTTTTCCTTTGGAAGACCAGAGATGCAGACACTCACCATCCCTTGTCAGGTTCATGCCACCAAACACCAAAGGCCCAATGAACTGAGCTTTGATGTCTCCCTCCAGGTACACAAATATCGTGGGCAGGTTCTTATCAGGGTAGTTGGGAATGCAGGTGGTAGAGATCACTTTGATGAATTTCACGTCTCTGAACTTCTTTGCAAGCCCGCTCATATGTTGATTTATTAAGGCACAAAGTGGAATTCTGCAAAGAACAGCAACAGACACACATAAGGAGAACACAAGAGACAAATTGCTCCAGAAGAAAGGTCAGAAATATCAGATTGATGAGTTTCTGGAAAAACAAAACTACCAGAAGCAACTTCTGAATACTTTTGTTGTCCAATATTCCAGCATTCAAAAGAGATCAGCACCACTGGAGATTTTGGTGTATGGTGGGTTTTTTGTTTTAATATATCAGTAATGCAACCTTCCCCTCTATCGCCTTTATATACATAGAAACTGGTTTATGAATTTAAGATACCTAGAAATTGCATGGGCAAGGGCAAAATATAAACTGCTCCTCGGCGAAAGCATACAAATGATGATCAACACCTGTGAGGCAATTAGAGACAAAGGACAACAACAAGTATTTATAACCCTTCCAAAAACTTCTAGCAATGTAAGAGAGCTTTTTGATAATGTTTTCTCTCATGGTTACAGGACTGGAAACCTTGCTCACTCCATTTGTATGCCACTAGAAACCAAGCTAAATACACATTGATCCTTCTTATTCACAGCCCCCTGCATTTAAACCAGAATACTTTCCAAAGCCTGGATATCTCAGTGGCAGCAGCTACCTCTATGGCAGCTGTATGGTACACATCATGCCATGTTGGATAGATGTATAAAAAAGCCACATCATGGTAACGTCATTCTAGAACGAAATACAGCAGTCTTGACTCAAAGAGTATTGAAATTACTATATTGTTTTTATTTCTTAGAACTCCAGAATCAGTCCTTAGTTCCACAAAAACTACACCTTTACCTTGGAGCATTTTCAGCTATTGACAGTGCAAGGTTTAATGATTAAAAACAAATTCTTACCCTTGTTTGTAGAGATGCAAGACTACCCATATACCTTTTCCAGTTTTTGTAACCTCTTGAACATAATCTTTTCCTGAAATCTCCAAAATTTCTCCGAATTTGTTCTTCATTTGAGCTGCCTTCATTTCTGCTAACCTTTGCTGCCTGAATAGCCAGGAATAGAAAAGACATCTTGTGAATAGATAGATTTTTTTTGACAGAACAACATATGAAGGACCTGGTTGAGCCCTAGGCTTCAGAGACACATTACAAACTTCTTCTAACCCCACAGCAATAAAAGCAAAATAACATAGTAGATGCTCTTGTATTTGCATCAGAAGTTAAAACCACCAACATGCAAGAAGTACAACTATGTTTCATGAAATGTGTTTTTCTCCACACTTCTGGCCTCACTAGACATTTGTTCTGCAGATAATACACTACCAAACTAAATGGCAAAAGCCATGAGAGAGGTTAGGAGACAGAGGGAAACCAACACTAATTATGCAAATCTGCAGCACCTTAATCTCATTCATGCAAAAATTAGGAAATATTGGCGGTGATTTTCAAAGCTCTCAAGATCCCCAGCCACGCACTCAGCAGGTGCACCTTATCTCTACAAAGCTAGGTTGTAGATAAAGGATACTGAATTCAAATGCTGTTATCCTTTTGCAGACACTTAGAAGCTCCACAAGAGACCAGAAACACAACCTCCTTTTTCGAACTTCCTAAAAACATCCTTTCTCTTCACCAATATCGGAAAGCATATAAAAGGAAGATCCTTCAATTATCATTAAAGCAAAATTCTGCAAGCTGCTCTGACCTGTACATTTCAATGGCTCTCTCATCTTCCTCATTAAATTCATCTTCATTCTCTTCTAGCTCTTCCAGAGTCATGTCCTCATAAGTTTTCACTAGAATGGAAGAAACATCAAATCGGCAAAAACCTCATTCCAGGATTAAAACTCATCAACTTTTATCAGTCCAACAAAATTTATTTACTCTAAGGACAGATTAGTAGGAAGTATAGGGTGGATTTTTTAAAATATTATCTCAGAATAATAGAATGGCTTGGGTTGAAAGGGACCTTAAAGATCATTCAGTCCCAATCCCTCCTGCTAAGGGTAGGGATGCCTTCCACTAGAGCAGGTTGCTCAAAGGCCCATCCAACCTAGCCTTGAACACTTCCAGTGATGGGATATCCACAACTTCTCTGGGCAACCTGTTCCAGTGCTTCACCCCACTAACAGAAAACAATTTCTTCTTAATATCTAATCTAAGGCTACTCCCCTTCATCTTAGAGCCATTCCCCCTTGTCCTATCTATCACTGCATGGTCTCGTAAAGTTGGAATTCCCCTTACAAGTTGGGATTTCAGTGATCCTTGTGGGTCCCTTCCGACTCAGGATATTCTATAGTTCTAGTCTAAGATTCTGCAAAGTCCCTCCCCAGCTCTTTTGTATGTCTCTTTGGCACTTGAAGGTGCTACAGCTCTCCCTCAACCCTTCTCTTTTCCATGTTGAGCAGCCCCAGCTTTCTCAACCTGTCATTATTATTCCTACTGGATTTTTAAGAAGTGTTATGTGCTTTAGATATACAGATGGAAAGAATATGACGGAAAAGGTCTCTGAGCTGAAGGCTGCCTAGACTAGCACCCAACTACCTGCACGAGCTTTCAAGTGTAGCAGCTACAGCACAGACATGCAAATCCACCTGGCAGACTCCCTTCGCACTGTTCCTGTTTCAGTTTTCAAACATTGACTTCCATAAAAATATAGAGCTGACATGAAGAACCAAGCTTTCCTGTGCTGGGAGAATCCAGGTGTTAAGGAATGCATTTGTTTGATACCAATAAAAGCTGATCACCCTGTACAGATGAAGCTTTGGTATCCCTACAGACCTGGAAAATGACACATTACTTTACAGGCATATAAACATTGCTGCTGGCCATTTCTTTGAAAAATCCTCCCCCAGGAGCCATTCCAAGGCCCGTTCTGCTGCTGCCTGAGTTGGCTGGTCACTTACCAAGAGATTTCTGAAGGATGGCAAACTGCTCCTCTTCCTTTGCACGTTCCTGTTCCTCCAGGTTTTCCTTTGGAGGAAGGATACCTTTCTTGCGCAGAATGTCATTCCACTCCGTGTCTTTATTGGGATCCTAGAACAGAACAACAAATGGATGATATTTCTTCACGGTGAACTTTACCACTTCTAGAACTTAACACAGCTGCTAAACTGGTAACTGGATGGATAGTGCCATAAAGCCAGTGAGAATGCTCCTGATGCCGAGGCCTTGTTCCATCCCGACCTGCAGACTGACTTTGTTTCATTCCATCTCACTCACAGCACATACAGAAGGTCTTGGTTGGGTACCAAAGTTTGAAGCATTGTAACCAGTGTTGCCTCTCTCACAAAGTGCAAAGAAAGGAGAGGGTATTAGCTGGGTAACAGGGAAGCGTGCTAGCCAGAGGGCCTCCTTATAGACCCTCAGCACGATAGGCCACCAAATCAATGGTCACTGCATCAGGAAGCACTAGTGACAAGACACACAGGCACAAACCTTACACACCTAGCTCTCAGTACGTGGGAAGTCTCCTAGATAGATTGAAGTCAGAGTGACTATGTAAGTGCTTAGAGAAAAGCAAGCAGTCTCTGTCAGTCAAGCCCTTTGCTAAAGATTCAGATCTAAATCTACAGTTAGGCTATTCCTGAGACTTCACTGTAAAAGAGTTGCAATAACCCTGCAAAGCAAGGCCAGTTGGCCACTGTGTATTGTTGAAAAGCTCACTATAAGACTTTCCTATTTAGCAGACAATTTTATTTTTTTGAAATACAAGAAATCTCTGTGATAAGCACCTACAGACTGATTGTGCTTCCTTGCTATCTTCACCTAGGTCCACTTTGAAAACTACTTTTTTGCTATAGCCTGTATCAGTACACCTTACACTAGGTCTGTTCACAGCCATATAAACCATATCTCTTCTCAGATTAAATCCCAGTACTTAGGAACTATCGGGGATAGGAAGAGAGGGGTAGGGGGCAGAGGGGGAAAAGAAAAAGAAGAAAATAAAGGAAGAGAGCCACGTAGCTCAGCACACAGAACACCGTATTACTTTTTTCCTGTCTCTGACCGTGGTCACCTTTCCCTCGACCCCGCATTTACTATCATTTACTAACACACTGATGCACTGCCTGGAACGCCCACCCGCTCACGACGCTAGTAAAATAAGTACCGTAGTAGCAAAAAACCGCCATAAACCCAGCCATGGAGCTGCCGAACAGCCAGCTCCGCCCCGAGCGAGCCGCATGAACGCGGGCCGCGCCCACCCCGGCTGCCCCGGGCACTCGGAGAGCGGCCCGTGGCGGTCAGCGGGGCCCCAGCGCGGTGTGCGGCCCCAGCCCTGGGCCCGGCCGGGCTCGCCCCGCAGCACCGCCCGCA